>ML363004.1:0-90769 GCA_005239505.1 Nicotiana paniculata | reverse complement strand
ACCTTCTATGCTAATTTTTAATATTTAAGATTTTAAAATTAATAAAATTTTATCTATTAAATTATTATTAAAAATATGTAGGAAGTTTTAATAAAATCAATTTCATAAGAATCCTCCGTATTGGAAATACATTACCACTCCATAATGTCCATAATAAGAAAAAATAAAAGTAATATTAAATGAACTGCATAAAGTGTTGAAATTGAGAAAAATAATACCCCATGATAATATATTTTAATATATATTTGAACTATTTTCCTACTCAAATAATATTTCTTTTATCATTTTTTTTGTGTAATATTTGAAAATATCCAATTATTAAACAACAACTAAGAAAATATTTAAGAATATAAATGTATAAGAAAGAGAAAAAAATGGTTGGTAAGAGTCAATAACACTAATGATTCTACAAACATAAAGATCTAAAAGTGAAATATCATATCAATCTTTTACTCTTTGAAAATGAAATTTATGGTGGATAAAATTATAATTATGATTAAATATTCAAAACAAGAGATGAACTAATATTAAGATCTGAATCAACGTAGAATAAATTAGTTTTTACGTGAAAACCAAATAATTAAATCTTTTAATTAAACATTTAGCAAGAAAATCTAATTTCACTATTTTTTAAATTCATCATGTGAGTAAAATTCTTATTCAAGTTAAAAAATAATCTTAGGGTACATAAATTTATTCGACAAAAAGAGCGTTAGAACACAAAGTAAAAATGTTAGTATATTATTAAAAATCAAAATGTTATACAAGTGTTTGAGGAAGTACAATCAAAGCTAAATACTAAATAAGAACAAGCTTTCAAGACTATATTATAAAGAGTCAACTCTGTTATAACGGAATTATTCTTTGTAGATGCATCTGGCGGAATCGAAATAATATTTCCATGTCATGCATTACTTGCAAAGATCATATCAAGAGGCATGACACTTTTAGCAATAGTAGCAAATGGTGTACCAACAATAATTTTATTATAAGGTCACCCACTTTAGATTTGATATACCTCTTCAAACAACTTAAATAATCATCACAAATATATCAAAGCAGAGCAATGAAAAGTAAAATTAATAATATTGTATGAAGCACTTATGGCTAAGTGTCAAACGATCGAAATGATTTCCCGAAGTTCTAGAGATATATTGGATATTAATGAACCATTTGGTGGAAAATTAATTATTTGGGTTGTGATTTATGTCAAGTGCTACTAGTAGTTCCAAAATCGACAAAAGCAGATATTGTATGTCACGACCCAAATTTTCCTCTGTAGGATGTCGTGATGGCACTTAGTCTTAGGGACTAGATAAGCCTACACATACTGAATTATTGGAAACTCAACCAACAAATTTTAAATATGAAATAGAATTTTTCTAGAAATCCCAATATTGGCAGTACAAGTCATAAGTTCTACAGAGTTTACTAAAAGTCTCTAAATACAACTGTTCATGAATAGAATCAAACAGTGCAAAGAAAATATCAGAAGGTGACTCTGAGGAATGCGAACGCGACAACAGGTGCAACTTGAGTCTCCACAAAAATGCCCGATCAAATAACCAAAATATCAAAAACTCTGAGGTACCTGGATCTGCACAAAAATGTGCAAAAGAGTAGCATGAGTACACTACAGCGGTACCCAGTAAGTATCAAGCCTAACCTCGGTAGAGTAGTGACGAGGCAAGTCAAGACACCTACCAGACATATAAACCTGTAAAAAATATTACGTAAAGCTAACAAGGAAAGAATATCAATGTAAGACCAATAACAGAAAATTTTCGAATCCAAATCAACAATGAGAACAACGAGAACACGGATGGCAATGAAAAAACAATCAAATAATTAAGCAACAACATAATCAGAGTACAAATGACATATGAATGAGTTCAAGTAAGGAATCATATGATAAATCAATCAATTAAATCATTGATAATACATGTATTTCAACATAAATTACCCGAGGTATCACTCCTGAAATCTCAAATCATGATTGACAACTTCCAATTCTTACGCATGTGGCATCTTGTGCTCACATCTTTCTGAATTACCTTTGCACGCAAAATTTTCGTACTACCATGTATATAGTATCCGTATCAATATCAATAAAGATGACCAATTAATAATTTAAACACAGTTAAATATAATTTTCAAATTGAATACATTGAAGCATCAAATAAGTTATTAAGCCAATTTAGGATTCAAATAAGGTAAAATAGTGGAGAGATTGTGCAAATAGAATATCAATTTAGTTTAGTTAGAAATATATGAGATCCAATAAAATATTATACTTATACAAAATAATACATTCAATCAAGTTTTAACGAGATAAAATATGGGATTTATTAAAGTAAAGCGTAATAACAGTTCTTCATGCAAATTACACGACAATAAGATAATGATAAAGTTGAGGTATCAATTAGAGTAAAAATATAGTCACCATTTAATTTAGTAAATCTTCGAATAAAATATAAGTTTTATTTTTGAAAAACACACAAGTGTAACAACTTGAAAATCCTTTCATTTACCTCTGCTAAATTCTCAGCAACTTAACATATTATACAAGATGCATGACTCACACAAAAAGTCCATATTGTTCCATTTTTAATACATTTACATTTAATTAGTTTTGTTAAAAATATAATGAAGTGAGTTAAGAAACCACAATAACCGTCCTAGCATGAAATGCATCATGAGAATCACAATCGGGATTAACCTTAATATCATAATAATAATCATATTTGTTGCGGCGTGCAACCCGATCCTATATGATAGCAATCATATTTGTTGCGGGCGTGCAACCCGACCCCATACAATGATAATCATATATGTTGCAGCGTGCAACCCGATCCCATACAAAGATAATCATATATGTTGCAGCGTGCAACCCGGTCCCATACAATGATAATCATTTCTCATTTATCATTTTTTATTTGTGTTGCAACGTGTAACCCCCCCCCCCCCCAATATAAACATTAGATTAATTTGTTGCAGCGTGCAACCCGCTCCTCAAAATAAAAATTAAACACATTTATTACAGCATGCAACCCGCTCCTCAAGAAACACAAATTAATCAACCAATTTGTAACCAACTACAGTATACCACAAAATCAAAAGGAATAACGAGGCTACACAAAGAAGTCACAACTAATGGAAAAGGCTACCTGATAGCTCATGAAATCAAATAGCAAAAAAATGACAATCCATAAGTCAAAGCATAATTTATGAGCATCAATCAATAATTAAGGCATGTAGCAAATAAAGCATAAATTCAACAAGTGGTTACAATCAACAATTGTCATTTAAGGTGATCTTGACAACAAAGATGGAACATGTGCTAACAATTTCAAGTAAAGCACGTACAAACAATTCAAACAACAAAGAATATAGTCATGAAACAACAACGATAATTAATTACATGAAGGAAGCCTAATAGTTCAAACCGGTCAAATACCACATATAGGTCGTGTACCCACTCGTCACCTCGCGTACACGACCTTCACATAACACGAATGACACAATCATCTTGTCACAACCCAAAATTCACTTAGTCGTGATGGCACCTAACCCAACCCGTCAGGTAAGCCAATTAACAATTATCCAATTTAATAAGATTTATTAAGATAAGAAATGATAATACACAGCTTTTATACAAAAAAAAATTCAAGGACTGGTAGTACAAATCATGAGCTTCTAAGATTAGAATTTACAAAGCTGGTATGAAATAAACACATCATCTGTTTGAAATGTACATAAACAGATTCTTTTATAAATCTAAGGCTACCATGAACAAGAGGCAGCTACAACCGAAACTCATGTGCGTCTTCAAATTCAGCTCTCGTCGATCACAGTAACATCAACATCCAATATCTGCACGCAAGGTGCAGAAGTGTAGTATAAGTACAATTGACCCCATGTACTCAATAAGTAATAAACCTAACCTTAGGTTAAAAGTAGTGACGAGCGGCAACACAAGTCGGGGTCCAACACCAATATCCAACAACAATTCATAACAACATAATGGAAGTAATAAAAGAAGTAGCTCAGAGATAAAATGCTCAGCTCGTTCACAGTTCTAGAAAAATAGGCCTTCTTTCCAAGTATATCAAAGATAACCCAAATCTTTCCCCGAGATCACCAAACTATGAGTACGTTTTGTAAAACTGTGATTTTTTCCAAAATCTTTCAATAGCTAAATGTTTCATTTTCAATGGCATGAGGAAAATACATGTCACGACCCAAAATCCATAAAGTCCGTGATGGCTCCGGACACCACTGTCAGGCAAACCAACAATATATACTTAACCTGCCGAGGGTCGAACGGCCTAAACCATATGATAAATCAATTAACCTACCGAGACGAACGGCGCGATCCCATAAGAAGTGAAATACATAATCTTGTCGAGGCAAACATCCCGATCCCATTAGAATAAGAAGTTTTGATGGGTCCTTGACCCCACTAACGAATAAACGTGTGAGTTGTAATTTATTTAATAAAAACCTTTCGATGAAACATACATACATATATATATATATATACCGGAGCCATGCCGTAAGAGGAGGAATATTATATGATGTCTAATCGTGAACCCGTGAAGTCTCTACAATAGCAAGTCTATTCTCAAATAGAATGTAAAACATGGGAATTAATAAACGAGAGACTACTCAAATAGTACAGCTATAGCATGATGTGAACCCAAGTCTACCCGGACAATAACATGAATGTAGCTACATACGGACTCTCGTCACCTCGCGTGTACGTAGTCCCCATAGCAAGTAGCACACATCAAACATATCACCTAGAGGTAATTTCCCCTCACAGAGTTAGACAGGAGAATTACCTAGCTCCGAAATTCCATAACTGGCTCTAAAGCCTCTCTAACACCTCAAACTGATGCCTGGCGCTCCAAAATAGTCAATTAAGATGCACCCCACTGAAAATGTACTCTAATAATCATAACTAATCAATTTAAAACAATCTTCAACTCTGCTCGAAAAATCAATAAAGCAACCCTCGGACCCACGTGCCCGAATTCCGAAAATTTTCGAAGATAAGCACTAGCCATAGCATTACGAAACAAATATAAAATTTGTTCTCAATTCCATACCCAAATTCATGTTCAAAATCCAAAATTATAATTTCTAGGTTTTCTACCAAAAATCTCACAATTTCTACCAATTTCCATGCTTGAATCCATATAAAAACTATGTATTTAACTTGTAATAAATGGAAATCACTTACCTTGTGTTGCTTGATGGAAACCTCCCTTTGAAGCTCTCCAAAGTCGCCCCAACCAAATGAAAGATGGAAGAAAATGGGCCAAATCCTTGTTCTTAAAGAACCCTTCTGCCCATCGACTCCTGCACCTACGGCCACTCCACCGCATCTGTGGTCTTGCAGGTGCAGCAATAACCTCGCACATGCTCTTTCCCTCTGCCCAGCACAGCTCCGCACCTGTGATGCCAAACGCGCCCCTGTGGTCTCGCACATGCGGAGACCTTCTGCTTCCGCGACTCCAGCTGCCAGCTCGCATTCCGCTTCTGCGGAGCTTTCCTCGCATATGCGGGCTAGCAGATGCAGAAACATCCTCGCATCTGCGGTCATCCCAGCACCATCAAGATGTCGCTTCTGCGACCCAATGGCCGCACATGCGGGCTCGCACCTGCGGCCCTATTCATGCAGGTGCGATTGCACCAGGTATCGGCTGCCTCAGCACTTTTTCCAAGTCCAAACTCGGTCCGTTAACCATCCAGAATCCGCTCGAGGCCCTCAGGACCTCAACCAATTATACCAACAAGTCCTAAACACAACGCGGACTTAGTTGAGCCTTCAAATCACGTCAAACAACATCGAAATCACACGAATCACCTTCCAATTCAAACTTAATGAACTTTGAAATACAAAACTTCTACAATCAATGTCGATACCTATCAAATCACATCCGATTTGCCTCAAATTTTGCACACAAGTCATAATTGACATTACAGACTTACTTCAGCTTCCGAAATTAGGATCCGACCCTGATATCAAGAGGTCCACTACCGGTCAAACTTCTCAAAAACCTTCAAATTCCAGCTTTCATCAAATGACCTACGGACCTCCAAATCCACATCCTAACGCTCTCCCAATACCAGAATCGCCATACGAAGCTATTCCCAGACTCAGAATCCCAAACGGATACTGATAACATTGAAATACACCTCAACCCAATTTTCATGGAATGCTTCCAAAATGCCAAACTCCATAATAGGCGCTAAAATGCTCTTGGATCATCCAAAACCCGATCTGGACATATTCCCAAGTCAAAAATCATCATACAAACCTGTTGGAACCTTCAAATCTCGATTCTGAGGTTGTTTACTCAAAATTCACACTTTAATAAATTCCTCCAACTTAAGGCTTTTAAAATTAGAATTTTCTTCCCAAATCAACTCCGAACTTCCTGAAATTAAATTCTGACCACGCGTACAAGTCATAATACCTGAAGTGAAGCTGCTCAGGGCCTCAAATCGCTGAACGACGTGCTAGAGCTCAAAAAGACCGGTCGAGTCATTAAATTCTCTCCCACTTAAACATATGTTCGTCCTCGAGCGTGCTAAGAATTGTTTTGGAGTTGTCCAAAATTACTGTTTAACACCTTGTGCACCTACTCGTGCTACAACAACCTAGTTAAGCATATTAGCTCGATAAAATCTAAAGATCCTCCCCTTTATTTAGGTAGATAGGACTTAGAGCCAAATTCCAACGTCTAAAATTCTCTACTAGGCCTGCTTCCAACATACGAACACTGTTTCAATCACTACATGATATACATGATTGCATACCTTTACTTAACTCATACCATGCACCGTCCAACTCCTTTGCCCAAGGCAATCTTTACAAAGCACAATAGTTAAAATTTGCACTGGCCCGAAGCCCATAGTGTACCTCATGACCAACTAAACCTTGCTTTAACTCTTGCGACACTGCCACGACAAAGAAGATGTGTAGAACTCATAGCCACCTGCCGAATCACAATTTATGGAGTCTTTTCTTCTGACAAGAACATTACCTAATTCTGGACTGAATAACAATATTTACTCTTTAATATGCTTCATATAAATCTGACCGCACTGATCCCAGGTCCAATAATCTATCTTCACCCATTACAAGCTGCTTAGGAAATAAGCCACCTCAGACACTACCAAAAGTCTCATATGATGCCACAATGTGCTAACAAGGTACAAACTCGAATGTGATACATAAGGAATCGAACTATGGACAGAACTACTCAACCCACGTAACTAATTTAAACAACTGAAAGCATGTTATGAACCTTCCTCAGAAAATGAGAAGCAAAACACACGATAATAGATATGGGAAACTATAATCAATATCATACTGTTGCGGCGTGCAACCTAATCCACACATGATACCTGTGGCGGCGTGCCACCTAATCCAAACAACACATTTGTGGCGGCATGCCACCCGATCCATCCATATACCCGTGGCAGCATGCCACCCAATCCACATATAATAATCTAAAGAAAACACACATCGATCCGAAACGCTTATACTCACAAAATGCCCGAATATCAACCATAAGCACGCCAAGTGCATAATATAAATCCTAGAGAGACGGGTAGCGTCATACGCTATAAAACTCAAGCACGACTAAGGTGTGATATATGATCTGCATCTCGAGGGCCATCTTGCTCACATAATACCACCGCTACACGGGACCCGAACACATTGTACAAATAATCAAGTTTTCTCACAACCCACATGGAACAATAGGGTATTACATGAAATAGCCGGCGACGAAATTAATACCCCACGCCCGAATACTCTTCCATAAGGAATGGTATGCTAAATGAACACACCCAGGCTGGTGTAGTGTACACATCCACATTTGGACCCAGCAACGGACCCCAAACCAATTATGATCATACCATGCTTGGGCAAATAACCTCTTAAGGATCCACAATGACCTTTTTCCCATGACAGGAAAGAATAACCATCGAATCCGGAACAACTTCACAACTCACAATCAAACGAACCAAGCTCCCTTCAAGTATAAATTCTCACATTAGCGATAGTACCGCAATCTTCATACTTGATTCTAAATATTTAATCAATCAAGTGACTACATGTCACACTTAAACAATATTCACGTGGGATGCAATCCCACGACCTTCCACACCAGGTAACAAGTCTGCACCTCTATACTGCCGGCCACATTAATGTTGTAAAGCCAATCAAGAATCCGCAAATCAATACACAGAGCCTTTTACATAGGACACCGATCTTAGGTGACGCTAAAGACAATACCAGCTTACCCTAACCATCTGAAATCTTCCCTACTCATTCGAGCTCTTGACATTCTTGTCGACCTCAACTGCAACCTTGATTCTCAACTTTCAATTCCCATACCGCTCACTGCAACTAACATACCAATACGTAAGATTACAAATATTTCATCATAACTCCCGAACCACCAATAGGGTACACACTTCATCATATAGAAACCTTTCATTTAATTCATTTCATTTGAATCATTGCCACAGGTGACTGAATTCCCATAACCGCAGAAAATACAACCCCACATAGTGGTCTAAACCACCATGTCCTTTCCGGGATCCATCTCCTCATAACAGGCCATAATAACCAAATACCTCCAAATAAATCAAATTACAGCGTCCGTTAAGACTCGCACGTACCGCCACAACCACCTGTAACATTTAACACGTTGAAGGACCTGATCAATGCCACATCATGCTGATTCAACCATTGCCAATTGATCCGACTTCTTCTAATTACCCTGGACTTGCCTTACGAATAACAATAGCTCTATTTAAAACATAATGACCCCAAATCCGCACCCATCCTGAGTGACCTTATTTCACGAGACCATGTTGTCTCAAAACCCACGAACCACATCATACCCTCCTTGGGCACACAATAACATCACCAACGGGTACATCCATTCTGCAAGACCTTCCGCGAATCCAAAGCTATTTATTTATTTCCTCCAATACTGCACCGCATACCCAATGATGACATAAAACATTCCAAGTCTCTTTCATACTCCACTACAACAGCTCGATACTTAACTATAATATGGACTCGCAAATCCATAGACACCGCACTTTAACTTTGAATCCCCTAGGACCGTTGTTGAGATCCACCCACTCTGAGTTGGTCCCAAATATAATCAACTCCAAGGCTCTGTTAGCACATAAACGCCCTTTCAAAGAAGCACCCGGCTGCATCACCTCTCTTGTACATCACATCTAGACAAAGCATAAATCTTGAGTCTTCCCAAAGCCTGAACATGTATTGATAAGGCCAATTATAGCACACATTCCTCAAATCCTTTGCTAAAATCACCACTGATGTTCTTTTTCCTTAGTCGTAATAACCTACTAATATGCCGATAACCAGAAACCTCCCAAGTAAACAGCCATGCAATCCAGTCGTAGGTGGTGGGGCTCTCCCACTTAGCTTGAAGCTACAATCACACAGCCCTAGAGCCCATAAATATTCTTTATCCCTCATTGACAAACTCTAAAGGTGCGATAATACCTTCCAATCTGAAGTCATTTTGTATCCCTTCTTCGTACCAAGCAACCCATTTTCCGTCGTATCCAACCTTCCTCCGCATAATGGCCAATGTTTCCAAATTAATCTCATAGACTTAGTCACTGTTCACCATGAACCCCAAATCATCAAGGCATGTATCTATCCTACCACAGAACCTATATGATACTCTCCCACTCTCCCTCTTTGGTCAAACCCTCCTCCTTTAAGCAATACTCGACTTCTATTTTCTTACACTTTGCCTTCTAGAAGTTTAACCACCGTAAGACACCTCCCACATGTCCTTCCTCATCCTTCACTGCCAGTTGCTGCCTTAAATCAAAATTCATCTCTATAGCACCTGAATTGACAGATCGCCACCAACTCTAAACCTCCCTGAAGATCATCTTCCTTGATCCGTAAACTTTAGGATCACTGATTCAATTCTGAACCACAGCACACTGCGACATCTGACAGCCGCTTCCCCAGCACCATGTACAGTACTCTGCCCCAAAGGCGAATTGAGAAAACCATAACACCGGCAAACTTAAAACATTTAATCAAGGACGACGACACCACATCTCGGATGAAGATTCCACCACACTCAAAAATGCCAAGTCTCTTTACTCCATCAATCCAACCTGAACATTCTTAGTCTGATTTCCTTTACCTCCACTGGAAATAAAACACTGAACCTTTGAATCACGCATTGAGAAAAAACCTCCTTTCAATTCATTCTTTGCCCCTATATGTAGACAAGTATCCTACCATTACTTTAATACTGTGCGATAAAAACTCGTGAACATCATAGCAATTGGTGAATAGCCCTATAACCATCAGAAATACAACTATTGAGCTGAGATGACAGAACATCCTTCCACAAGGCGACAAAATCAGCCCAATCGAATACGCTGGGAGAAACATCCTACTCTACATTAGTAGTGCCATTAAAATTCCTCGATTCCAAATTTATAAGAAGCGCTTCACGTCGCATAAGACTGAATGGGAAGGAAATGAAGGCATAAGCCTAAAAGGAATCAAATCGCACGATGAGGAATCAAGGAGGGAAGTGCTCCTAACATTCCTGTAGCCTCTCGAAGATAGGTACAGACGTCATTCATACCGATCCGCAAGACTCTACTCGACTCGCTCATGACTCGTGAGACCTAAGTGAACCTAGTGCTCTGATACCTTGTTGTCACGAGCCAAAATCCATAAAGGTCGTGATGGCGCCAGACACCACTGTCAGGCAAGCCAAAAATAAATACTTAATTGGGTTCTCATTTTGTTACTTTTGAGATCATATTTTCCTTCAATTTAAATGGTAAAGAATGGGGATATACAAAGTAAAAAATAATACTTTTAACAAATTCAGTATAGAACAACCCATAATCATCCAAAACCCGGTGTCACAAGTGCATGAGCATTAACTAGGAATATAAAATAAAATACAGTAGTTGTCCGGAATACAAATTGGACAGGAAAAATGTAAACACTCTGAAGGAGACTCTACTGGCTACGGGTCGACAAATGGAATGCAGTTCGCCTAGGTCCCCGCATGTATACACGCCTCTGCTCTCACAAGGCCACTAGTCATATATGTACCTGCAAAAATGTGCAGCAACTGTAGTATGAGTACGTAAGCAACGTGTACCCAGTAAGTATCTAGCCTAACCCCAGAGAAGTAGTGACGAGGGGTCGACATCGACACTCACTAGTGGTCCAACAACATAAGGTACAGTAAAGAGGTAGGAAGTATGAGGCAGAGTAAATAAATGAAATAAAAAAGTATAAAACACGTGATAAAAATCCCCTTTATGAGGAACTCAAGCTCTTCACTAGAAATTCCCTCCTTAACCGGAGCATATAAATAGATATAGTGAATCTCATCAAGTAGCTTACCATAATAAAAATCCGGTATTCACAGATACTCTGGCTTCTTGGCAAGTCTTATGCACGATTTGATGGAGATATGATATAGACAATGCCGAGGCGTACGGCCCGATCCAACATAATAAGAAAAATGTGCACTGCCAAGTGTCGAACGGCCCGAACCATATGATAAATCAATTAACCTGCCGAGGCAAATGGCCCGCTCCTTTGAGAGTGTGGTACATAAATCCTGTCGAGGCGAACGGCCCGATCCCATAAGAAGTGAAATACATAATCCTGCCGAGGTGAACGGCCCGATACCATTAGAATAAGAAGCTTTGATGGGTCCTTGACCCCAGTCACGAATAAACGTGTGAGTTGTAATTTATTTAATGAAAACCTTACGATGAAACATATATATATATATATATATATATATATATATATATATATATATATATATATATATATATATATATATATATATATATATATATATATATATATATATATATACCGGAGCCATGCCATAAGAGGAGGAATATTATATGATGGCTAATCGTGAACCCGTGAAGTCTCTACAATAGCAAGTCTAGTCTCAAATAGAATGTAAAACAGGGGAATTAATAAACGAGAGACTACTCAAATAGTACAGCTATAGCATGATGTGAACCCAAGTCTACCCGGACAATAACATAAATGTAGCTACGCACGGGCTCTCATCACCTCGCGCGTACGTAGTCCCCACAACAAGTAGCACACATCAAACATATCACCTAGAGGTAATTTCCCCTCACAGAGTTAGACAGGAGAATTACCTAGCTCCGAAATTCCATAACCGGCTCTAAAGCCTCTCTAACACCTCAAACCGATGCCTGGCGCTCCAAAATAGTCAATTAAGATGCACCCCACTGAAAATGTACTCTAATAATCATAAATAATCAATTTAAAACAATCTTCAACTCTGCTCGAAAAATCAATAAAGCAACCCTCGGACCCACGTGCCCGGATTCCGAAAATTTTTGAAGATAAGCACTAGCCATAGCATTACGAAACAAATATAAAATTTGTTCTCAATTCCATACCCAAATTCATGTTCAAAATCCAAAATTATAATTTCCAGGTTTTTGTACCAAAAATCTCACAATTTCTACCAATTTCCATGCTTGAATCCATATAAAAACTATGTATTTAACTTGTAATAAATGAAAATCACTTACCTTGTGTTTCTTGATGGAAACCTCCCTTTGAAGCTCTCCAAAGTCGCCCCAACCAAATGAAAGATGGAAGAAAATGGGCCAAATCCTTGTTCTTAAAGAACCCTTCTCCCCATCGACTCCCGCACCTACGACCGCTCCATCGCATCTGCGGTCTTGCAGGTGCAGCAATAACCTCGCACATGCGCTTTCCCTCTGCCCAGCACAGCTCCGCACCTGCGATGCCAAACGCGCCCCTGCGGTCTCGCACATGCGGAGACCTTCTGCTTCCGCGACTCCAGCTGCCAGCTCGCATTCCGCTTCTGCGGAGCTTTCCTCGCATCTGCGGGCTAGCAGATATAGAAACATCCTCGCAAATGCGGTCATCCCAGCTCCGTCCAAATGTCACTTCTGCGACCCAATGGCCGCACATGTGGGCACGCACATGCGGCCCTATTCATGCAGGTGCGATTGCACCAGGTATCGGCTGCCTCAGCACTTTTTCCAAGTCCAAACTCGGTCCGTTAACCATCCAGAATCCGCTCGAGGCCCTCAGGACCTCAACCAATTATACCAACAAGTCCTAAACACAACGCGGACTTAGTTGAGCCTTCAAATCACGCCAAACAACATCGAAATCACACGAATCACCTTCCAATTCAAAGTTAATAAACTTTGAAATACAAAACTTCTACAATCAATGTCGATACCTATCAAATCACGTCCGATTGGCTTCAAATTTTGCACACAAGTCATAATTGACATTACAGACCTACTTCATCTTCCGAAATTAGAATCTGACCCCGATATCAAGAGGTCCACTGCCAGTCAAACTTCTCAAAAACCTTCAAATCCCAGCTTTGATCAAATGACCTACGGACCTCCAAATCCAAATCCTAACACGCTCCCAATACCAGAATCGCCATACGAAGCTATTCCCAGACTCAGAATCCCAAACGGATACTGATAACATTGAAATACACCTCAACCCAATTTTCATGGAATTCTTCCAAAATGCCAAGCTCCATAATAGGCGCTAACATGCTCTCGGATCATCCAAAACCCGATCCGGACATATGCCCAAGTCCAAAATCATCATACAAACCTGTTGGAACCTTCAAATCTCGATTCTGAGGTTGTTTACTCAAAATTCACACTTTAATAAATTCCCCCAACTTAAGGCTTTTAAAATTAGAATTTTCTTCCCAAATCAACTTCGAACTTCCCGAAATTAAATTCTGACCACGCGTACAAGTTATAATACCTGAAGTGAAGCTGCTCAGGGCCTCAAACCGCTGATTGACGCGCTAGAGCTCAAAAAGACCGGTCGAGTCGTTAAATTCTCTCCCACTTAAACATACGTTCGTCCTCGAGCGTGCTAATAATTGTTTCGGAGTTGTCCAAAATTACTGTTTAACACCTTGTGCACCTACTCGTGTTACCACAACCTAGTTAAGCACATTAGCTCAAGAAAATCTAAAGATCCTCACCTTTATTTAGGTAGATAAGACTTACAGGCTCTCGTCACCTCGCACGTACGTAGTCACCACAACAAGTAGCACACATTAAACATATCACCTAGGGGTAATTTCCCCCTCACAAAGTTAGAGAGGAGACTTACCTCGCTCCAAAATTCCATAATCGTCTCCAAAGCCTCTCTAACACCTCAAACCGATGCTCGTCGCTCCAAACTAGTCAATTAAGATGCAACCCAATCAAAATGTACTGTAATACTCATAATTAATCAATTTCAAACTCCGCTTGAAAAATTAATAAAGCAATCATCAGGCCCATTTTCCCCGATTCTAAAAATTTTCGAAGATAAACACTACCCATAGAAATCTAAACCAAAATATAACTCGCACTGAAGTGTAGGTATCTCAGTATCTACATCTCTAACTCGCACAATATGATAAATGCACCCTTTTGAGATTATTTTTCTCGCCTTCAGATCTGAAATAAACCTACCTCTGGGTGTCGCTGTATTACCTACTCACTAAAGGACTAGCCCACCCCAAAAATGAAATCTAGCTATCTTTGCTCGACAATCAACTGTGGCATAGCAAGCTGCCAACCAGTCCATGCCCATGATAGCATCAAAATCCAACATCTCTAGCTCAACTAGGTCGGCTGAGGTTTGACGACCACAAACTGATACCGTACAACCTCGGTAAACCCGTCTAGCAATAATCGATTCTCCGACCGGTGTAGATACCGTAAAAGGATCACTTAGTATTTCAAGAAGTATACCAAACTTCCACACGATAAATAGGGTAATACACGATAAAGTAGATCCTGGGTCTATAAAGGTATAAGCATCATGAGAGCAAATGGTCAACATACATGTCACAACATCTGGTGAGGATTCTTGGTCCTGCCGACCCGCTAACGCATAGCTACGATTCTGGTTACCACCTGAACTGAAACCTCTACCTCTGACTCTAGCTTTACCAGTCGAAGACTGAGACTCGCACCCTGAAGGATACACAGACATAGATGATCCTGTTGCTGAATTCGTTGGTTGTGACATACCCTCAGAATCTCTATTTGGTCAATCTCGCATCATATGCCTCGGACATCCACATACATAACAAGCATCGGAACTAGCTCGGCATTGGCCCAAGTTTCCTCTACTACAGATGGCACACCGCGGTAAAAATGGCCATGTCTACCCCGAACCTCGTTGTCTCCACAAACCCGACGCTTGGGAGCTCTCACCTGGTCCTGACTGAGTGTAACGATCATACCTGTAACCCTATAGCTGAGGTGGCGGAGGCCTAGGTGGTCGTTTGAAGTACTAGGGCCTATAACTACCCTGAGACTGCTCCTGATACCTGGCAAATCTCATTCTCTTACGTTGCCCTGACTCAGTCCTTTTTGTACCCTACCACTGACGCCTACCCATTTCTATATTCTGGGCAAATGCCTGAATTCGGGAGATATTCATACTATCCTGTAATGCAGTAGTGGCATATGCCCCGGTCAACTCTGGCGCCAACCCTGATATAAACCTATGGATTCTATCCGCATAGTAGCAACTATGGATGGTGCATACCTGGCCAATGAGTCAAAACGGAGACTATACTCTCGAACACTCATATTGCCCTGCTTGAGGGCTAGAAACTGATCGACTCGGGCCTATCGGATATCTTGCGGTAAGTACTGGTCAAGGAAGGCATCCGAAAAATTCTCCCAAATAGCAGGAGGTGCATCACGTCCCATGGACCTTTCCCATCCCTCGTACCAAAGGATGGCTATATCTCGGAGTCGAAAAGCTGCTAGCTCAACTGCCTCTTTCTCCGTGGCATGCATAACCTGAAAGATCTTGTGAAGCTGATCTATGAAATCCCGTGGGTCCTCCCTCTGATATGTCCCCGTGAACTCTGAGGGACTCAAAGTAATAAACTCTCGGACCCTTGAACTCCCAGATCCCTCAGAAGGTCATGCACTAGCGGATGCCCTAGCCTGTTCTTGGGTAGCTACCTATTGTGCCAACAAATGCACCGTATTCCTTAAGTCCTTATCTGATGAAGCGGAGGGGGAACTGGATGTGCGGTCTCCCTAGGAATATCCAATGGTGGCGTAGGAGCAAGTAATGGCTGAGTAGGGGTCTCTCCCTAGGCCTCCGATTGGGCCCCATCTACTGGGTGTACCCTGCTAGTCCCCTCACCTACTGTTATCTCTCTCATCTGGATAGCCGTAGTCTTCCCAGTTATCTCCATCTGTGCATACAAATTCCAACACGTAAGTTTAACTCAAATTTCCTATAACTCAGTTCTACAGCACGATTTAGATTTGAAAGAATGGTAGCCAACTCCTAAATGCCATGTAGTCCCCTACTTATATAATGCGGTGCACCACACATCTATAAACAAGACCCTACTAGACACGGCTTGTAGACTCCCAAGGACAAAACTTCACTGATACCACTTTTTGTCACGCCCCAGGCTTGGGGGAGAGACCGGTACCCCGTGCCTCATCTATCCTTGCGTACCAACTTGCGACTAAGGAATTATGGACATACAATGTCATACTCTGGCCAGGGACCACATTGCAAGACAATTTGCGAAGCAAAATATAAAACTGAATAGAGACTAACGCTGACTAAATGTCAACATAAAGCTGGGTCGGCAAGGCCGTCATAACTACTATAACTGACAAGCCAACAAAATATACGTACAGGGCTTACAAGCCCAACATACTGCACTAACTGACAGGATACGTCTACAAGCCTCTACTGATAGATGTATTGTGATGGAACAGGGCCCCGACCTACCCATAACCTATCTACATATATACACAATATGTACACAAAATTTCTAGACCCGGTAACTCTGAAGGACGGGGAGCTTACCGATAAAGCTGATCTCGGGCAACACCTAATGAGGAGGTCTACCCGCCTGTCTGTCTGAACCTGCACGCATGAAATGCAGCGCCCCTAGAAAGGGACGTTAGTACGAAATAATATACCGAGTATTTAAGGAAATATACATAAATCTGAAACGGAACTGATAATCTGAACATATGCTTACCTACTGATACTGATTCAACTCTCTCAATATAGTAAGTAAAATAGTTGTTCGTCCCTATAAGGCTCGGTGTGTGTGTGTGTGTATATATATATATATATGCTCTGTTGTAGTAGTCTCACTCATAGGCGCTCGGCCATACTAGGCTCTGTATCTCGATCAACTGGGCTCGCTCATAGGAGTTCGGCCACAGTAGGCTCGGTATATAACTTACCATCTGATCAGAGGTTGCCCAATAGAGGCCTGCTCATCAATTATAGCTCGATGGTAATGAAAATACTGTAAATATATATATATATATAGATTCTCTGCTCTCTTGACTAGAAGAAGATAATACTCAATTGAATATGAAGTCCCGATACGGAGAATATTGTAACTTACAAGACTAGGAAAATGTAAGTAAACTCCGGGATATGAATTTTTCTTTATGCCTCGTTATCAAACTCGTGTAATTACGAAATCATGCAAAATGAAGGAGGGGCTTAGCCTTAACATACCTAGAGTAGGGAAAAATCCGTATGATGTTCTTGAAAAAGGTTGCACCGTACTCCTTCAAAACCCCAAAATTTTGCGTTGCTAGTCGTGCTAAGAAACCTCGTTGGATTTTTGGTTGAATAAATCACGTTGTCAATGTAATGTTTAGAATCTGAAGTGGTTTGAGAATGAAATATTTCGAAACTTGTAGGAATTCTCAATATTCTGATAGTAAGGATTAGTTGAAGGTTTTGTAAGAAATCTCTTTGAGCTAATGTTTGATTGTAGTATTTTTGCATTGAAAATATTAGCATGAGGTGTATTGTAATTAACACCTTAAATTTCCACCTACCCAACATGACTAATGAGATATTTGTTTTGGGTGGTGGCTTGCTGCCACATAGGGTGGGAGAGGGTTCTTTTAATCTTATCCTATAATTAATAATTAATTAGGTATTATTCTGCTACCCGATAATTAATCAATTACCCATAAAATTAAGAATTATCTCAAATTATTTAAAATTGTACTTATTTTTAATACATTTTATACATCATATTATTACGGTCATATGGTACCTTGCATGGTACTAGTCCATAAATATCGGTTATTATCGTTCGACCCGTATTTTATCCCAAATCGACAACCTTCAATGAAACTCATTTTCTTTAATTCATGTATCCTTTATCCTTCATGGAACCTTCTTATTGCTTGTTATAAATAGCATAACTACGTTAACCTCAAGATAATATCATCCCCGAGTCTATGTCAATCAACTAAAGACGAAACTTTAACGTATGAGAAACGCGAGATGTAACAAATCGACCCGAAAGCTCGGGTTTGTGAAAAATATTTCGAAGAGGATAAGTTGTTACAACACATATCGGATGAAACTTCAAATATAGTTTTAGTTTCCTAGAGGCGCTTATTAAAGAAACCGCTAATTTTTCTAAGTGTGGATATCTAGCTTCGGCCTCGCCTAAGGTCCGGCTGACATAATAAATAAGGAATTGCGTACCTCATTCTTCTCGAACCATGACTCCACTTACCGCTATCTCCGAGATAGCTAAGTACAGGTAAAGTTGTTCGACCATTTTTGGGATATGAAGCAGCAGAGGGCTTGATAAATACCGCTTTAGTTCCTCCAAAGCCTGCTGGCATTCCAGAGTCCATGCAAAGTTGCCCTTCTTCTTAAGTAGTGAGAAAAATAGGTGGCTTCTATTTGAGGATCTCGAAATGAATCGTGTTAGGGCGGTTATTTGTCCCGTTAGCCTCTGGACGGCCTTCACATTATCCACTATCATGATATCCTCAATAGCTTTGATTTTATCGGGGACGATCTCGATTCCCCTATTGGATACCATGAAACCAAGAAACTTACCCGATCCAACTCTGAATGCACATTTTTCGGGGTTGAGCTTCATATTGTACTCCCTCAGTATATCGAAAGTTTCCTGCAAATTCTTTAAATGACACTCTGCTCACAGGGACTTAACTAACATGTCATCAATATAAACTTCTATTGATTTTCCTATTTATTTTCAAAAATTCGGTTTACTAGACGTTGATAAGTTGCACCAGCATTTTTTAGACCAAATGGCATTATGTTATAACGGTAAGTGTCGTACCTAGTGATAAACGAGGTTTGTTCTTGGTCCTCCGGGTTCATATGTATCTGGTTGTACCCGGAGCAGGCATCGAGAAAAATGAGAGTCTCGTGGCCAGCTGTGGCATCGATCATACGATCGATATTAGGCAAAGGAAAAGAATCCTTGGGGCATGCTTTATTCAGGTCTTTATAATCTATACACATTCTAAGTTCGTTTCCCTTCTTAAGGACTAACACTACGTTTGCTAGCCAATCGGGGTATTTTATTTCTCGAATGGATCCTATTTTAAGAAGTTTGGTTACCTCGTCCTTGATGAAGGCATGTTTGACCTCGGACTGGGGCCTTCTTTTTTGCTTCACCGGATGGAATTTCGGATCCAAACTTAGTCTATGAGTGGTTATTTCCGGTGGGATCCCGGTCATGTCAAGATGGGACCAAGAGAAACAGTTCATGTTAGCTATAAGAAATTGAATAAGCTTTTTCCTGAGGTCGGTATTTAACCCCATGCCCAGGAATACATTATGCCCGGGCAGATGTTTGATTAGCGTGATTTGCTCCAGTTCTTCGACCGTTTATTTGGTAGTGTCGGAATTATCGGGGACCATGAAGGATCGAGGGATCTCATAATCATCATCTTTGTCAGTCCTTTGATTCTCTAAGTAGGTCTAGGTTGATGTTTGTGATTGTTATTTGGTGTCCCGTTTCTCTATCTGATCCCTTTGTCGATGATAGTGATGATATTGGAATCACTTCATCGACGACAAACATTTCCTTTGCAGCCGGTTGATCCCCGTAGACCATTTTTATTCCCTCTGGTGTTGGGTAATTTAAAAACCTGGTGAAGGGTCGAGGGTACTGCTCTCATGTTGTGGATCCACCGCCTCCCAAACATGGCGTTATATCTCATGTCGCCCTCGACCACGTGAAACTTCATTTCTTGGATGATCCCGACCACGTTTACTGGCAAACTTATCTCGCCCTTAGTAGTTTCACATGCCATATTGAATCCGTTTGGTACTAGAGTTGCAGGAACGATCTGGTCCTATAGACCGAGTTGTTCTACGACTCTTGATCGAATGATATTAGCCGAACTACCTGGATCAATTAACACACGCTTAACTTGATTTATATTCATAAGCACATATATTACCAGTGCATCGTTACGGTGCTACATGATTCCTTCCGCGTCTTCATCACTAAAGGAGAAGGTTCCTTTAGGTATGTAATCCTGAGTTCGAGACAACTTCTCTCTTATGATCGTCATCTTAGTGCGTTTAAGCATCGGCCCCTGGGGGAAATCGATCCCTCCAATGATCATGTGGATGATATGTTGTGGCTCTTCTTGTTCGTTCTGTCTATTGAACTCTCTATTTTTGAAATGGTTCTTGGCCCGGTCACATAAAAACTCTCGAAGGTGCCCATCATTAAATAACCAGGCTACCTCCTCTCTCAACTGCCTGCAATCTTCCGTTATGTGGCCATGGGTGCCATGATACTTGCGCATTTGATTGGGATTTCTCCGGGTTGGATCAGACTACAGAGGTCGAGTCCATTTAGTATCTTTGATGTGTTCACTAGCCGATACGATTGCGGATGCATCAATGTTGAAGTTATATTCTGATAACTGCGGTGCTTCTTTAGATCTGGGATGCCTGTCGAACCCATTCTTGTTCATCAAACCTCGAGACCCTTGGCCTCGATCACTTCTCCTTTCACCTCGTACGGGGTTGCGTCCCGATTCGCTAGCCCTACGATCTCTGTTATACGACCGGTATTGGTTCATGTTCGATCTTGGTTCTCGGGCGGTGTCCCTCTCAATAATGGACCCAGAACCCAACTGGTCGTCTTCGACTCTAATCTTCGATTGATATCGATTGTGTACATCGGCCCAGGTAACAGCCGGGTACTCGATCAAGTTCTGCTTCAACTGTCGTGAAGCCATCGAGCTTCGTTCGTTCAGTCCTTGGGTGAAATATTGAATGGCCCAATCGTCCGTGAACGGTGGTAGATCCATTCGTTCCATTTGGAAACGAGATATGAACTTTCTTAGAATCTCATTATCTTTTTGACTTACCTTGAAAAGGTCCGACTTCCTGGTTTCGACCTTTATGGCTCCGACATGTGCTTTTACGAAATAATTTGCAAGCATAGCAAAAGAATCGATAGAGTTAGCGGTAAATTATGATACCATATCATTGCTCCTTTTGATAGGGTTTTCCCAAATTTCTTTAATAGTACGGATTCGATCTCGTCGTCTTCTAGATCGTTCCCCTTAATGGAACATGTGTAAGAGGTGACATCTTCATTGGGGTCGATCGTCCCATTATATTTAGAAATTTTGAGCATGCAGAACTTCTTGGGGATCGGTTTTGGAGCTGCGCTCGGGGAGGAAGGTTTTTGTAAGAATTTTATGGAATCCAAGCCCTTCAATATTGGTGGTGCCCCAGGGATTTGATCAACCCTATAGTTATAAGTTTCTACTTTTTTGTCGTTTGATTCAATCCTCTTTTCTCTTGACTCAATTCGTTTTGTCAGTTCCTCGAGCATCATAATAATTTTGGGATTAGTCCCTGATTCTTGTTCATTTGATCTTACCACAGCTGGCCCCGTTTTGTGGGTGACTTCTTGGGGTGGACCGGACTCGGGCCTGCTTGGTGCCTAGGTTTGACTCTGTAACTGAGCTATCGCTATCTGTTGAGCTTGCAACATTTCAAAAATCATACACAAACTGATCCCGTTTTCTCCAATATTTTGGGTGTTTCGAACTGCAGAACAAGTTCACCATGAATGCTATTTTCGGGGTCGGAATGTTGGTTTGCCTCAATGGCCACATGCAAATTAACATCAATTGGATATACGGCCCGAGTTCCAACAGGATCAATGAGTGGTCTTTCATTCCCAGGTGTCAGGTTGTAATTCATCTTGAACGCCAGCTTCGTTGTTGTTAGGCAGGACCATTAATTGAGAGTTCACCGTTTTTAACCTGAAATCAAAGACACTTCCAAGAGCAAGTATAAAATAGTGTGTATTGCAGAGATTCGTACCAAATAACCATTATTATCTTTATCCCCACAGTGGGCGCCAAACTGTTTACCCGAAAAAACGGATAGAGTTAAATTTATACGTAATTCTAAGGATACATGGTATAACTCAGTACAGATCGAAAAAATAAGTAAACATATAAAGGATTTTAACTGTACAAACCCAATTCGAATAGAGAGTGATTGATAAGGGAACAAGATGAATCAATATCAAAGCCCCTCCAAAAAAAGGATAATCTTTCCTAGATGTTGTGTAAATTACAGTAAATCTCAATCAATCAATCATGCCCCATTTACATATGATAACCTCCCTTAATATAGTGGAGAAATCTTACTTTAGATATAATTAAAAATACACAGTGAGGATCCCATGATAGATTAATTAATAAGTTTTTCTTTGATTCAAGCCGTGATTTTCGTCGAGATTCTCTCCCCAAATGCGGCCATAACAGCTTTTTGTTCCTTGACCCGGTCTCGATTTTGATCGATCTCTGGATTTCGAGTTCGATATTAACTTGAGCTCGATATTGATCTGTCTTTGGGTCTCGAACTTGATATCGGCTCGAGCTCGATATTGATCAGTCTCTGGGTCTCAAACTCTACAACCCAACTTCACATCAAAGCTCGATATTATAACAACGGACCTCGGTCCACCATGCTCCAATCTTGATTAATCACACGAAGGGCAAATTCGGTTTTGACCGTATACAGCAGTATAATTTATATGTTAATGATTCAATAAAGTTATAATAAATATTAGAGATGAACGTATAACTTTAAAAATATAATGAGTTTAATGGATAAAACCTTAAAAATTGTAATATAGAGATTAAATCTTGGATCCACCTCTACCTGCGTCGCTTCTACTTTACTAGAACATATGCGGATGTAATCAACAAGTACAAATAATAGATCTTGAACCCAGTAAATCGAATGAATTATGGTAAAATACTGAATTTGAACCCATTATGTTTAAAATCTGCATCCGCCTCTACTAGAGTAACCTCATTTCCCAACTCAGCACGCATGCCATCAACTTTATATCCCACAAACATGTCTAAGTCTTATTCCACTTCTATATATATGTAAGTGCTAACTCGAGAGTGCTTAATCCTTACGTTTGAAGCACCTGCATAAAACTATACTATATGGCAAAAACTTTTCAACAAAAACCAAATGAGCAAAAAGAAAACATGTCTACTTGTTTCAACCAAAACAATATAAAGAGAGTAAAAGGAGGAGCAGTAGCCAAAATTATCCAAAACATATTCCCAAAACCTTATTTTCCAAAAGGGAATTCAATTTACTCTGAATATGAAGAAAAAGGCAATAATATTCAAGAAAATGAAGCTAATGCTTTGTTTTCAGTCATTGGAATGACTTGTTCTGCATGTGCTGCTTCTGTGGAGAATGCCATAAAAAAATTTCCTGGAGTTAAACTGGTTGTAGTTGATGTTTTGAATAACAAAGCTCAAGTTATTTTCAACGCCAGTCTTGTCCATGTAAGTTTGCAACATCTCTCTCATAGTGGATTTTTTTCTTTTTATTTCCCATCTGAATTAGTCGAACCCCAAAGTGAGTATTTGATACTGGATAGAAATAGTAGCGGAGCCAGAATTTTCATTAAGAGGTATCAAAATATATAAAAGTAAATATATCAGGAAATTAAGTGGAGTCAATACATAGTATATATACATATAATTTATTTTTTTACCTATCTACATAGTGTATTTTTCTCGCGAAGGAGTGTTATTTGACCCCCTTCTTATAAGATGGCTCCACCACTGAGTGGGAAAACCAAAAAAAATCAGCTTCTCCTTCAATCCACATTAATTGATTTTTTTGTCTTGTTTTCACACATTTTAAGAAATCCACCTCTTAATATTAATAAACAATGAAATTAATCATATTAATCTTAATTTATTCGTTGAAAATACAACAAATACTCCTAGGCTCTTTACTCTAAGGTCAAATTTTTTCTTCTTGATATCTAAAATAATTAAATATTATGAACCACAAATAAAGGCAAAAAAAATCAATTAAAGTGAACGGGAGGGAACAACATATACCTCGTATTTCCTTCCTTATTCAAATGCAATTCTTCAATGTTATAGTAATAGTTACACCAATTTATTATTGTTCATTCCTCCTCCGACCCCTTAAAACAAAAACAAAAAATGAAAGAAAACAGCAAAAAATGGAATATCCTGTGAATGAATAAGAAAAGGTGGAGTTAGAACAAAATCACAAAGTTTTACCAACAAAAAAAGTGTAACTAAGTTTAACCAACATGTCAAAATTAAAAAATTCACAAAGCGAAGACACACCAACTTCAACAAAATTAAGTTGCAGTTTTAACTTTCTAATCATAATAATCTATATTAAACCATGAAAATTAAAGAAATAATAGAGAAAATAATAAGAGTATTCTAGACACCATTACAAAGAAACCCCAAACATCAAATGCTAAAGCCCTAATGTTCACGCAAAAGTTGAAATTATGAAAAGATATACTATCATATATTTAATAAATTGATATAAAGTAAATATTTTTACATAAAATAATTAACAAGA
Organism: Nicotiana paniculata; assembly: GCA_005239505.1. Lineage (NCBI taxonomy): Eukaryota > Viridiplantae > Streptophyta > Magnoliopsida > Solanales > Solanaceae > Nicotiana > Nicotiana paniculata. The sequence continues at coordinate 65,913 of ML363004.1, read as the reverse complement.
CTCGTGTGTGTGTGTGTGTGTAAAGTATTTGTAAACTTGAGATATGATTGGAAGTTGCTGGCTGTAAAGCATTAACCAAATCCATGCGCTCTAGTGGACAAATATTTGTATCTTCTTTTTCTAAAGAATTTTTGCCTTTTTTCCTTTTCTAGTGTTTTGTGCCAGCCTCTCAGATTTCTCGTACACAGTTAAGAAATTTTAAGGTGCATATAGAAAAAAATTAGAACTTTTTCTTTTCCAGAAGTGGATACGGGTGTTTATCATTATCAAAGATTATCCACAAATCCCACTTTAATTAGGCAAACACTAATGGACCTGTTAAGTAAAGTATATGAAAAACTGTACATCTTATTCTAAATGCCCCTTCAATTTAACAACTTTAATAAGTTGAAAGTTGGAAGGGGAGCCTTGTCGTAACTGGTAAAGTTGCTATCATGTGATCGGGAGGTCACGGGTTCAAGCCATGGAAGCCTCATGCAGAAATGCACGGTAAGATTGCGTACAATAGACCCTTGTGGTCCGGCTTGCGGGAGCTTAGTGCACCGGGCTGCCCTTTTACAGAAACTAGTTCAATATGTTTGGTTAATATGTGGTTTCTCAAAAGGGGATTCCTTCTACCAGGCACTTTGCTTTTACAGCTATATAATCTTTTGAGGATAAGAAAATCTCCAAGAATTATTCTTACATAGTTGAAATGCTTCATGTTAAAATATGACCAGGAGGAGATGATCCGCGAGACCATAGAGGACGTCGGATTTCAGGCTAAATTGTTAAAAGAAGAGATGAATCAGAAGTCCTCTCAAGTATGCAGGATTCAAGTAAATGGAATGACTTGCACTTCTTGTTCCACAACTCTTGAATCAGCATTGCAGGTAATCCCTGGTGTACATAAAGCACAAGTCGCATTAGCAACTCAAGAAGCTGAAATCTGTTATGATCCAAAAATAGTAGATTACAATCAGCTGTTAGAAGCTATTGGAAATACAGGATTTGAAGGCAAATTGATTAGTACAGGAGACGATAAGAGTCGTATACTGCTAAAAGTTGATGGAGCTAACACTGAGAATTGTGTTAAACTGATAAAGAGTTCTCTTCTTGAACTTCAAGGAGTTCAAGAGATAGACTTTGACCTGCAGCTCAAAAAGTTATCAGTCACTTATAGAGCAGATGTAACAGGACCTAGAGACTTTATTTGTGCAATCGAATCAACTGGAATAGGATGTTTCGAAGCATCTATATTTCCAGAGGGAAGAGAAAGGGAAGAACATAGACATCAAGAAATCAGACAATATCATAGAGCTTTTCTTTGGAGTTTAGTATTTTCAGTTCCCGTCTTTTTTACTTCAATGGTGTTTATGTATATTCCTGGTTTGAAAAATGTGTTGGAAACGAAGGTTGTCAACATGCTAAACATTGGAGAGGTTCTGAGATGGGCATTATCTACGCCAGTACAGTTCATCATTGGTCGAAAATTCTATATTGGTGCCTATATTGCCTTAAGCCATGGTTATGCAAATATGGATGTTCTTATTGCATTAGGAACAAATGCAGCTTACTTTTATTCAGTCTATTCAGTATTAAGAGCTGCTACTATTCCAACTTTCAAAGCTAGTGACTTTTTTGAGACTAGCTCGATGCTTATCTCGTTCATTCTACTTGGGAAATATCTGGAAGTTTTGGCTAGAGGAAAGACATCGGAGGCCATCGCCAAGCTCATGGATTTGGCCCCAAAGACTGCAACACTGTTAACAATAGATGATAAAGGCACTGTGGTAAATGAAAAAGAAGTTGATAGCAAATTGATACAGAAGAATGATGTGATTAAAACCATTCCAGGTTCAAAAGTAGCTTGTGATGGTCTTGTCATCTGGGGACAAAGCCATATAAATGAAAGCATGATAACAGGAGAATCTCGTTCGGTCACTAAAAAGACAGGTGACATGGTGATTGGAGGGACTTTGAATGAAAATGGGGTGTTACACATCAAGGCAACAAGGGTTGGGTCAGAGACTGCTCTATCGCAGATTGTTCGGTTGGTTGAGTCAGCACAAATGGCTAAGGCTCCTGTACAGAGATTTGCTGACCACATTTCCAAGTATTTTGTGCCTCTTGTGAGATTAAGCACCCCTTACATGTCATTGTTTTTTATATACATAGATCACTAACCAATTATATCTAGGTTTGGCTGAAAATTAGTGATTAATTCTAATTTCTCAGGTCATTGCTCTCTCATTTTGTACTTGGGTTTCTTGGTTTTTAGCTGGAATGTTTAAAGCTTATCCAAGAACTTGGATTCCTTCTTCTATGGATAGCTTTGAGCTTGCCCTGCAGTTCGGCATTTCTGTAATGGTGATAGCCTGCCCCTGTGCACTCGGACTAGCTACTCCCACGGCCGTTATGGTTGGTACCGGAGTTGGCGCTTCCCTTGGTGTCCTTATTAAAGGTGGTCAAGCATTGGAAAGTGCACAAGAGGTCTGACTTCAAACTCTTTCTTCTTAATAACAATCCTAATTTTGTTAATGAACATTGTTGTGAACTGTTTCATTCTGCAGGTGAACTGTATAGTTTTTGACAAGACGGGCACTCTTACTATTGGTAAGCCTATGGTTGTCAATACTAGGCTTTTCAAAACTATGGTACCTCAAGAATTCTATGAACTTATTGCTGCTGCTGAGGTAGGATATTGTCTTGTTTATGATTCTTCATTGGGAAGGTCAACTGATACCCTTAATAAAACTTAGCCTCTTTATAGTGAAACTAACATAAATGATTACTAGTAGCTATCTTTTGGAATTTGAAAGGTTTCAATGCCAAGAAAAGGAGTTAGCGTTTAGTTACCAAAATGGCAAAAATTTAAGTGTCTTCTACTGCATTTTAACTTGACAGGTAAATAGTGATCACCCCTTAGCCAAGGCAATTGTTGAGTACGCGAAAAAATTGAGAGGAAGTGAGGAGAAACTTATCTGGCCTGAAGCCTTGAACTTTGAGTCCATAACTGGTCAAGGTGTGAAGGCTATCATCTGCAACAAAGAAGTGATTGTGGGAAACAAGAGCTTGATGTTGGAGCAGGGCATTGCCATTCCAGTTGAAGCTGAAGAAGCATTAGCAGAAACAACAGGACTGGCTCAAACCGGCGTCCTTGTATCTATCGATAAAGAGGTGATAGGTGTTCTTGCCATTTCCGATCCATTGAAGCCAGAGGCTCCAGAAGTCATCTTCATTCTAAAATCCATGAACATCGAGAGTATGATAGTAACAGGCGACAACTGGGGAACAGCAAATGCCATAGCCAAGCAAGTTGGAATTGACTCAAAATATGTTGTTGCAGAAGCAAAACCAGAGCAGAAAGCTGAAAAGGTGAAGGAACTACAGGTAGAAGCTAATGTTCAGTTACTCTCAGCTTTTCATCATTCAAACATCTATCTTCTTCACATGCTTCGACTGTTCCATTTAAGGGGTTAATCTCACGTATAGTCATTGAACTTTATCTGCTATAACAGCATAGTCGTGAAACTATTTTTGTCACTTTAAAGTAACTTGATTTGACCCACTTTAATAGTAGAGTCACAAAACTTTTTTGTCACATTAAAGTAACTGAACTTACCCAATACAACGGTAAAGTCACTTAACTTTACCCACTATAACGACAAAACCTACCAATCAAGGTGAATTCACTGTTATAGTGGGTAAAGTTTGTGAATTTACTGTTATAGTGGGTAAGTTCAGTGACAAAAAGTAGTTTGTGATTTTTCAATGATCATACGTGAAACTAACTCCTAATGTTTAGTTACTGAGCTTTTCATCATTCAAGCTATATCTTCTTCGCATGATTCAAATGTTCCATTTTAGTCGACCAGGATTTAGGCAAAGTTGTGGCAATGGTGGGAGATGGAGTGAATGACTCACCGGCACTCGTAGCTGCTGATGTAGGAATGGCGATTGGTGCAGGCACAGATATAGCAATTGAGGCAGCTGACATTGTTCTTATGAAGAGCAGTTTGAAAGATGTGATAACAGCAATCGATCTTTCCAAGAAAACCTTTAAGAGAATCCACCTCAATTACTTTTGGGCTTTGGGATATAACCTCCTCAGCATCCCAATTGCTGCTGGTGTTCTGTTCCCATTTACTGGTTTTCGCTTACCACCATGGATTGCTGGGGCTGCAATGGCTGCTTCTTCAGTGAGTGTTGTTTGCAGCTCTCTTTTGCTGAAGAAGTACAGGAAACCTAAGAAGCTGAACACTCTTGATTTACACAGAATCATTGTTGAGTAATTCTTGGCTGCTAACTTAGTAGCAAGCCAAACTCTGTAGATTTTTGGCCAATGGGAGAAAAAAGATACAGCCAGTGGATTATTTTCTGTTAAGTCATGTTCTTAATGTATTATGTTCAACAAGAAAAAACTGGGAAAGCAAATAAAGGACACTTGAAAAAGTCATAATGTTGAATGCAATTCCAAACTCATACATCTGATACAGTAAAAGTAATATAACAGATTTTATCGACAAGAGTCGGATCTCTCAACACTATTTCCTGGACCCAAAATTCTGTTACGATCCTTTTTCATAGGCAACAATGAAAATGCATAGTAGAGCCGTCAAAATGGGCTTGGCCTCCGGCCCGCTATTTGGATAGGGTTGAGCTAGGATTTTTTGAACCCATTTAAAAGAAAAGTAAAAATTGCGTGGGATAGCCACTTTTTAAAGTGATATTTACTTTTTATCCAACATTTGTAATGATGAGCAAAAATAACCACTAGTCTATTAAAACTAATATAAAAAAGCGGTGTTACCATTTCTTCTATCTCTTTTCCTTCCCAAACGAAAATGCAGTGTTTATACCGGCAACTGCGTTTTTTGTTATCATAATCATTGCTCAATTCTGCTTCATTTGGCTAGTTTGTTCGAATACCATTAGATTGACCAAAAAGTGCTCATATCGATTTGTTTCATCATCTTTCGTTCCACTATAAGATAAGCTTTTCAGGATGAGAAAATAAATAAATGAAAGAAACTGTGTCTTTGGTTATCGGAATAGTTAAGGACAGGTAGTCCTTAACTTAGACTTACAAGCTTATAAATTAAGGACATCTAGTCCTGAACTTACAGTAATAAGCTTATAAGTTAAGGACACTTGGTCCTGAACTTTATGAGCAGAAGGGTATTTTTATCCAGGCGGATAAAAGTTTTTTAAAGCAGTGGCTAAAGACTACATTTTAAACAGTGGCTTAAAAGTAAATACATGTCTTATTACTGGCTTACTGTGCACTTCCCCCCATTTGAAACTGAGGCTTATAAGTTCGGCCCAAGACAGCCCGCTGGCCCTTGAGACTTGACCGAGGTTGGGGGAGGGGGGTCTGGCCCGTGGGCCAAAATTTAATTAAATTTACATTAATGAACTATTAAATATATATTTTTAAAAACTAAAAAAATCATTTATTATAATCCTCATTCCCCAACCCTAGATTGCTCATTTACCCTTCCATATCAACTAGAATTTAGATTTTTGACATGCAAATAATATGACAAAATAAGTTTTTCTTTTGCTTAACTAACAACGAACTCGAAAAGTTTTAGGTGGTCAATAATAAACTTTTCTCAAAAGAAAATATTACTCCAAGCGGCCAATGATCAGTTTTGATTATTTTAATATATTATTAATATTTAAACTGCTCTTCAGTATAGAAAAAGATCAATTTTAAATTAAAAATAAATAAAAAAATTGACCACTAGCAAATTTCAGAAATTTTAAAAATCGTATGGACTAAAATGATGAAATCAGTAAATGATGTTAATCCTAAATTTAAAAACCTGAGCATATAAACTTATTGAAACAATCCATGAATCTGAAGAAAATGAAAGAAAAGTATTAAAAAAATACTCATGTAACTTTAGAAAAGAAGATATAAAGAATTTGCATTTCAATTACGAGATTCCTCATCAAATATCAAGCTTTTTGTACGCTCTACGCAAACAGGAGTTGTTTACATGATTAATCAATTATGTCATGAAAAAATACTTAAGAATTTAAAGAAATTCTTTTTTTCTAAAAAAAATTGAAGGGTCGATCCGCCCTAGCCCGCGGCCCTCTTAGGGCTGGCCATTTTAAGGCTCATTCATATGGCGGGCCGGCACCTCCGAGCCCACCAAATTTAAAAGCCCACGAGGCTTGGGCTGGGCTGGCAGGTTTTGGCAGCTCTATGCACCAGAGAGGCGCTAGAAATAGAATTCAGTATTCATATATTAGATATAGAGAAGAAACAGATGTATAGCCAAGATTAAGGCTCTCAGCTTGTGTGATTACATATATTGTGGACTAGGATTATCACATTGTACACTTACTTTATAAGTACATATACAAAAAGATAAAGAATCAGAAAAGCTTGGATCAGAATTCTCCTTCCTGTATCAGCTTTCACATACACATTGTTCAGCAAATGTCTATCCCGTTATCCGCCATGGTGCACAGTGATGCTGCAAACACAATGCAGCACCTGGCTCCTAATTGCTATCTCACATCTTCGAATGCAAGTCAAGTTTTCTGGTCGATTGAGGAATGCTACTTCCTACAGCATCTCTTTGATTTTGGAACTTCTCTTTAGCTTTGAAGAGGATTAAATGTACCTCTTGGAAATGAGGTTCCATGGCATTCTTTGTGTCATCAATCCACTTCAAAACTCTCTTGTATGGGCCTATTATCCGCTCACGATCCTTCGAATCAAGAACCTAAACTCACAAAAAGAAGATTCTACAAGACGTGAGAACAAGTACTTTCTCCAAGTCCACTCAAGTGGATATACTTCCATCCTAAGAACCCCAACCGAGAGAAAATCATCATTTCGTCATCAGCTATACTAGTAAAGACCATACTGAAGCATCTGTAACTAAGGCACTTCATTATATAAAAAGATTTAATCTTGTCAAATAAAAATAACTGGCTCACTGAAACTACTCATAGCAGAAGTGGAGAGAACAAGTAGAGAACTGACGGGAGGAAACAATTGGTGGCCATGACCAGTATCTGTTACCCTTTAACCCAACCTAGAGAAGAGAACAGAATTATTATTACCTCTTTGTCTTGTAGAATAGGGACTTAAAAGGGAAACACTTATACCATCATGTGCAGTGAATTTATGGAAGTTTATATAAGCTGACGGAGGGGAAAGCAACAGTTAACACGGTTCTGAATGTCAATAACTACATTTTGAGACAAAACAATTAAGTCATGGTTTTGCATGTATGCAACATTTCCCTCTTAAGGGAAAGTTCCGATATGATACAACAATAACAACAACAAAAACAAACCCAGTGGAGTCCCACAAGTGGGGTCTTGGGAGGGTATCGTGTACGCACACCTTACCCTTACCCATAGGAGGTAGAGAGGTTGTTTCCCGTAGACCCTTGGCTCAAGAAGTTCCGACATGATAGTTTACTGAAAATATGCACTTATAGAGTGCTCAAATAACGTTCTAAGCAACAGATTCCTCTTGATAATTTATGCTTTGGATCAACAGAAGTAGAGAAACAGCAGGAAAAGGGAAAATCTCTATACCTCAAGTTGCATAATCTCACACACTAAGCTAAGATCTGCAATTGAAGGTTGGCCACTCCCAAGCAAAAACCGTCCTTTTTTCTGGAGCCAAACAGACTCGATCTTCGCAAGAGATGCCAAAAGGACATTCTCAGCTTCTGCTGCTGCTTGTTGATTCAAAGGCAACCCAAATGCAGGAGCAAAAACAGTACTAAAGACATATGCAGCTGAAAACATAACCGCTGCTTCAGAAAACTGTTGGAAACAGCTAAAAGAGTGGGCATATCAACAAGTAGTAATCACAAAACATTGGGGAAAAGACTAATTTATCATAGTGTTTTTAGTCACCGCCATTATTGAATAAAAACTTTACCATCATTAAGTGGCTAGATTCAATTAGAGGTTTGAGAAAGGTCAATTCTTTCAATCACAAGAAACAACTATTAAGATAGTCTAAGAAACTTGCAGGCTTGCAGCAACTGTCTTACATTAGGTTAGTAGCAAGAATCTTAGTAAAGAGCATTATAAAAAGCCAGTTGCTCTTCTTTCAAAATGATCATACAGACAAAACTCCCCGATTAATTTCATTTTGGCTCGAAAAAACCAGCCTCCCCGTTAAATTAGCTCATGTAAGGCTAAGGCAAAGTAATAATTTCCAACTGGAAACTAAAATAATCTCAATTTCTGATATAAGCACCTGCACCACGACGCAAGTTAGAGTGATGCCAATCTAACACAGAGTCGACCTTTGCTCTTTTGTATAAGTCAGCTGGGTACCTTCAATAGGATGGAATAAGACACAAGAGTTAATAGCAGCAAAACCCAGCATTTTTTTATATGGAACTTAGATAAATATGAGAAAATCACCAAATTTTTAATATTGAATTACGAATCCATAACTTTAAAAGTGCAATGGGTCCAACGATGAGAACGTAAAAATTGAAACTACTAAGTTTAAACCGTGGACCTGCTCGGGTCATGTTCCATGTCAAGAAGAAGAGCTTTAAAGGGTACTCATTTCCATGATAAAAAACATTTGATTCAGGTTTAGTGGAAAACCTGAAGTTGCTGCACTTACCAATGATCTGCAACTCCTGGAAATGCACAAGCCAGATATCTAAGAATTGCATGACTGCAAGCAGACAAAATTAGTTAGCTAGCTTTAAACGTATCCAACGTAAAACATTATTCAAAATAGTCCTGTCTCCACAGTAGTTACTTCTGCCCGCATTGTACTAGCACACAACATATCAATCTTTACGAAAACGTTCCAAACATAACAGAATTTTTCCTTCTTGTAGTTTATATGCACAGGTGAACATCAAACTATGAGCCTTTATGTGAATAAATCACTAAATATTAAGATTTAGGATGCATGCAACACATACAATGAAAAGTAATCATTGACGAAGTTGTAATATTGGGAAATGCTAAAAATTTCAGCTCAAGGTGAAAATTACCTTTCAAAAAGCTTAAATCTTCCATCCATTATAGCTGGTACTTGCTTCATGGGGTTAACTTCTGAAGATGAATTCACAGGACACTATTGAAATTATCTTGAAATTAAGTAATAAATAATAATACAGAAACATTTTTTTAGGAAAAAATAGAGTTAATAAAATGACAAACCTTTAAATTCAGGAGACAAGTGCTGGCGTTTGGAGAGGTTTATGTAGACCTCCTCAAAGTCTATCCCATTTAACCTTTAAAAAATACTAATCTTTAGAAACTCCATTTTCAGCTTCATAACTAGAAACAAGAATCAAGGGTATCCCCCAAAAAATAATGCCAAGAAAAATTAAAATTAATCATTAACAACCACATTATAAGCTCTGAAGCTAGAAACAGAATTATGGAATTTCAAAGAAAACAAGAAAACTTTCTCACCACTTAACTCTCTGGTAATCATTAAAAAACCTCCATTTTGAGCTTTGCAAATTAGAAACATACTTAAGAGTATTCAAGGAAAACTACTAATAAAAACCTCCCTTCGAATTAAGGGTGTTTCAAAAAAATCTATACCTGTATTTAACTTTTTGGACAATTACTCACTAAAACTCCATTTTGAGTTTTGAAATTAGAAACAGAATGAAGATTAGTCAAAAAAAATTAATAAATAAATAAAAACTTTCTGTCCCTTTTAACCAATTAAAAAAAAATCTCATTATGAGCTTCAAAACTACATATAAAATTTAGTGTGTTCAGAGAAAAAAAAATACAATCCCATCTAACCTTTTGGAAAATTAATCATTAAAACTAGATTTTGAGCTTTAAAACTAGATAAAAATGAAGGGTATTGAAGGAAAAAAAAGAAAAAATAGAATCTTGATTTCAAGGAGAGAAATTATTAAAGAAAAAAAATGCTTACTTGCAGAAGATGAGAAGTGCACGAGAAGGTTGGGACATACGATCAACGTATAATTTCAGCGTCATCTTTTCGACAAATCTATCCTTTTTGCTAAATTTGCTAAATTTATAGTGTTGAAAATGGAATTAGCGCCACTCCTAAATTTGCTGCGGTTGGCGTTGGAGCTAAGGTGGGATCCACCTTGACGGGTCAGATAAGGCTGAGGCCCAATATAAGTTGGGGTTTGCTAAGCCCACTTTTGGATAACCTTTTGGATATGAGATTTTTTCCTTCCTATAACATTAATGAAACTTTATTATCAACTTGTGCATATTTTGTAAATTATCTGTGCACTGTTTTTCTACAATTTTTATATTATTTATTAATTAGTAATTAATAGTAGCTGAATCTTCCTACTATGGCACGCTAAAAATCAGGAAAAAAATATCTTAATTGATTTAGCGACCTTCAGTTCAAATTTGAACGCAAATCCTTTATCTGATCTGCGAATTTTTTTCGTAAGCTACAACTCCAAAAAAAAAAAAGACGAAAAGCTTCAACAAACTGAAATCAAATTGTAGAAATTAGTTCGTCGAGTTTCTTCCTCAATCTAGACATCAAAAAGGCGACCAATTATTCAACAAAATCAAGTCAAATTGTAGAAACCAATACTGTCGATACTCTGTTCTTCATCTTTTTTTCTCAATCCACAAATCAAAAAAATGATAAAATATAGAACAATACCTCAGCAACAACACGCAATCATGTCCAAAATCCCAATCATGCTACAATTGAATGGGAATTGGGATAGCTATGGCAGATTTAGAGATTTTCAAGTTGATGGCATTGTAGTCGATGAGAATGCAAGTTACAGTATGTTGATTTCTACAATTGCAGAGCAATTAATGATTGGTACTTCGAAAAAAATTGTAGAAATCAAATACATTGTGAACGACAATTGTCCTCCAATGGAGATTAGGAATGATATGGGGGTTCGTGTGTATATGGAGACAAAAAAGGAGAATAAAAACTTAGGATCATATCCGTTATGTATAAGTGTGCGAGAGTTCAATATGGAATTGACTATCACCAATGAAAACACAAGTGCAGGTTTGTTTAGTTTAAAATTCCATGGAATTCTGGTTTTACGGTAATATCCACAAAATTTCTACATTTATCTACAAATAAACTACAAATTAGTTTAAGGATGTATAAAGCAATATTATTTTCAAGATTATCTACAAAATTACTACATTTATACTACAATTAAATTACAATCTATGTTAAAAAAATATTGATTACAAAATTTTCTCTCCGTCTACATATTTCCTACAAAAAAACTACATCACTTTAATTATGTATAAAGCAGTATTGTTTTCACGATTATCTAAAAATTACTACGTTTATACTATAATTAAACTACAATCTATGTGGGGGAAAAATATTGACTACAAAATTTTCACTTCATCTACAAATTATCTACAAAGATTCTACAAATATAAAATGACACTGTTTATCTTTATTTTCATGTAGGTTCGTCTGGGTCCCTAAAGTTACTTGATGTGCCATCCTCTCCCGTTATAGAGGAATATCAAAGTGAAATAATAACTGAAGGTACACAAAGTGCTATTGAAGAAGGACATATGTATCAAGACAAGCAAACTGTAGCAACTGTAATGAAGCACTATTTTGTGATGCACAAGTTCCAATTCAGAGTTAAAAGATCTAGCCACAGAAGGTATGAAGATATTAGTGGTGAAACGATCATTATAAACCGTCTTTTCCTTGAGATATGTGTTTTTTAAACATTGTAGATGAAGTGTAGTTATATTGTATATTGTGTTACTTTATGTTAAAACAGTCATTTTGTTACATCTACATTTATAACCTGTATTAAGAATTGTATTTTTTTTGTAGCTACTGGCTTATATGTGTTGGTGAAAACTGTAATTGGCACTTCAAGGCAACATCAATTAATGATTCTGCAATGTTCAAGATCAGGAGTTTCAACTGACAACACACATGCTCCTTAATGGACGATACATTCATACAACGCAAAAGTACTGCAGCTGTAGTTGGTAGCATGATCATTCCAAAGTATTGTGATCCTAAGACAGTTTACACACCAAAGGACATACAAACTGACATGTTGTCCGAACACGGGGTGAACCTAAGCTACATGCAAGCATGGAGAGAAAAGGAAAAGGCTTTACAGTTTTTGAAAGGGCATCCTGCTGACTCCTACAATAAATTACCAAAATATTTTTATATTCTTGAGAAGACGTATCCTGGTTCAGTTGTTAAATTGAATAAGACAACAGATGAATGCTTCTTATATGCATTTGTTGCTCTTTGTACATCAATAAGTGGTTGGCAACATTGTAGGCCAGTAGTAGTGGTTGATGGGACATTCTTAAAGTCAGCCTACAGGGGGATTATGCTGACAGCAAGCACAATGGATGCAGCAGGTAAAAATGTAGATACTTTGTAGTCATTTTGTAGGCAGTTTATAAAATGTAGATACTTTATAGTTATTTTGTAGGCAATTTATAAAATATAGATACATTGCAGATATTTTGTAGATATATTGTAGTGTATATGCATATATATTTTTATATAAATTTTCAAAGCTGCCAGTTAATTTTTTTGGATTAATAATGTAGGTACAATATTGCCTTTGGCATATTCTGTGGTTGATTCGGTAAACAACTCATCGTGGAAATGGTTCTTTGAGCAATTCAAGCAAGCATGTGGTGAAAGAACTTCAATGTGTGTTGTTTCAGATAGGAATGAGAGTATCCTGAAGGCAACATCAATTGTCTATCCGGGCGTTCCACACTACTCTTGCATGTGGCATGTTTGGACAAATATAAGGGCAAAGTTCAAGAAGGGTCATCTACAATTAATTGAATTGTACTTTGAAACAGCACGGTCATACACTCTGGATGAATTTAATGAAAGGATGTCGAAGATTGAAGAGATAGACCCGCGTGTTAAGTCATACCTATATAATATTGGCTATCATAGATGGTCAAGGGTACATGCAACGGTGAATAGAACTTGGATAATGACATCAAACATTGCAGAGTCGTTGAATGCTATAACAAAAGATGCAAGAGAGATGCCAATATTTGACCTATTAGAGTATATGAGGACACTTTTAGAACGTTGGACCAACGAGAAGTTATTGAAGGCAAATGGTTTTTTCACATTCCTTGGGTCCAAATTCAACAAAGAATTGGAGAACAACAGAACATTATCTCAGAAGCTTAGGGTAAGATCTGTTTATTTGGTGCAGGAAAAAAAAAAATTTTAATATACAGTGTTTCCAGATTGTAGATAAATTGTAGACAAATTGTAGATAATTTGTAGATTGTATATAATTTGTAAATTTTTTGTAGATAATTTGTAGATAAATTGTAGATAATATATTTTTATGATTGAAATAATAGTCTTTCTGTTTGTTATGTAATTGTAGGTGAGGGCTTCAACAGATCATATCCATACTGTGTTAGATGGTGTGAAGCGGTGCATTGTGTGTCTTGAAAGCAAGAAATGTAGTTGTGGCCAGTTCCAACTTGATGAACTTCCATGTGCGCATGCTTTGGCAGCTTTAAGGCACAGGAATGAAACTTATGAAAACTATTGCTCTCCGTATTACACAAAGGAGAACCTATTGCGTACGTATGAAATACCAGTAAATCCCTTTCCTGATGAAAGCAAATGGAATGTTCCACAACATATTTCGGATGAAGTAGTAAATCCACCTACAGGAGAGAAAAGGCAGCCAGGAAGACCTCAAAAGGAAGGATACAAAACATATGATGATCTAAAGTCAAAGAAGTACAAGGTATCATGTGGAAACCCTGGAGGTGAAGGGCATAACAAAAGATCTTGCAAGAATGCGCCCAAAAAGAAATAAATATCATGTAGTTAGAATAGTATTTCAAAATAACTGTTAGTGTGTTCAAGTTAATAGAATTTTGTGTGTAATCGTTTAAGTTTTTAAAGATTATAATGTAGTTAATTTCAATTTGTTTATGTGTTTGTTAACATGTTTTTCTGTATTGTGTCAAGCATCTAAATTTATTTTTGATATATTGTAGATAACTGTTAGTATTTATTATCTACAATACAACTACAAAAAAAAAAATTAATTGTAATATACAGTGTTTCTAGATTGTAGATAAATTGTAGACAAATTGTAGTTAATTTGTAGATTGTAGATAATTTTTAGATAAGTTGTAGATAATTTATATATAATCTATTTTTATGATTGAAATATTATTCCTTCTGTTTGTTATGTAATTTAACTTGAACTGACAGTTCAAGCACATAAATTACCTACAATTAACTACAAAACAACTACAAAAAATCTACAATGATATCTAAAAATAACTCTACAATTTAAACTACAAAGTCAACTTCAAATAATCTAACAAATAGCTACACTTTAGCTGCAGTTACACCGCAAACATGGAACACATCACCTACAATCAGGTCTCCATCATATATACATTTATACTACAATTAATCTTGTAATGTTCAGCCTAATCTACAAGTAACTACAATTTAACTACAAACGGGACACACAGCTATACCAACTCTGTCCACAAAACTATATGTAGAATTTATACATACAAATCATCATCAAATAGGATACATAATCTACAAACTAAATACAATTACACTACAAAGAAGAAAGACAACATCTACAATAATGTCTACGCTATATCTACATTTCATAATACAAGTCATGATCAAATATATTTGATATCTACAACATAACTACAATTAAAATACAACAACAGAAGACAAACTATCTACAAATTATATCTTGTGAATAGGTTCTTTTATACTTATCGAATCATTGAGGACTTGACCGGGGTGAGCAAGGGAATATAACCAGTCCTTCTTATCAATATTTTCCACTCCATGGTCTAACCAAGGCTTAATTTGGTTATCCTTTATGGAAAAGGGAGCCTTTCTCTTGTAACAACAAATAAATGTCAAAAAAAATAATAATTATAGAATGAATTATATATGTAAAAAATAAATGCTAAAATGAAAGCGTCAAATTATACATTCATACCTCTTTGAACCTTTGTTGCTACAGTGGTATAACCACTTGTTGAATTTATCTAAAACCTCCGGATCTACATTTTCACCTATAACAATAGTAAATGGGTGCTTGAGGTAGAAAATTTTAGGTCCAACCGAGCTTCTGCCCCTAGAACTGTATAGAGGGATAAATGGTGATCGGGCATGCTTTCCCGGATTCCTGGTTCTCCCCGGATGCATAGGTGTTGCTTCATCTTGTATGGGCTCGCCATACTTAACCAATTGGGATAAGTTGTCAGGCAACTCAGAATCATCCAGTGTGACCCCCTTCTTCTCAATTCCTGGTCCTTCTGAATCCACCACATCCACATATTGTGCATCTGCACCTTCATTTTCATGTTCCTCAATGACTTGTTCTATCTGAGCTGCTACAGTCACTCTGTGAATTGAGGATTGTGCATTCATATCTTGCATCTCTATAACACAATGCATAGCTTACTTAACCGCAATGTTAAAATGTACAATCAACAAGAAAACATATCTTAATGACAATATGATACCTGCTTTGTCTCCATCAGCTTCAACTTGAAAATGTGTATATAAAACACCATGTGCTGGAAGATTTTCTTCACCAATATGAAGATTTTCTTCACCAGTTGCACCTTCAACTTGTTCTGTTTTGTAATTAAAAATGGTAAATAATACTGGATAATGGTGGCTTGAAAGTTGTAGATCTGTGTAGGAAAATTGTAGATAAAGTGTGGATAAGTGTAGATATGTTGTATAAAGTATGATACTAATTGTAGATAATTTGTAGGTATTTTGTAGATACCTGTTTTGCTGGTGCTGGCCTGCACTTGTTCCCCAAGATTGAACTGAAAATGCTGATTGTTGAAGTCTTTTTGTTGGTCATTGATTTTCGTTGAACTACCATCAAAGTAAATGTTTATGTTACTTTGAGTATATTTTTTCATATGTCATAAATTTTTTTGGTATATAAATAGATGTCAAATCTTACCTTTGCATCATCCTGCTTATTTCTACTGTTTATCAATTTCAAAACAGTCTGCACAGACTCATTTATAAACCCTCGAAGGCTATGGAGTTCTACAAATACAGCTTTCCTAAAATCTTCAAGCTTTCCATCAACCTACAAGTTACAATATAGTTAGTTGTTAATTTCATAATATGTGCTAACATACATTCAAAAACATGTGCAATTATATATAGAAATATGTCAGAATTTACAAATTTGTAGATATTTTGTAGGTAGTTTATGAAATGTAGATAAATTGTAGATAATTTGTAGGTTTCTAGTTTATATGTATTACCTGCTCAATTCCTTTTTCTAACTTTCTGAGATTCTTAGCAATAGAGTCCTTGTCCTCTTCACCAGCTGTTTTTTTGGGTTCCAATGTAGGAGGATCAGAATTGGGAACCTCAGATGTTTGTTCACCTTCTTGAACTTCATACTCAATTCTGTCGGGCAAAGTTAGCACTCCAATCTCTTCTCCAGATTCACTCATGCTAGTAAATTGAATGAGGAAAAATAAATTAATTTGACTAAGGCAGAAAATGTAGAGTAATTGTGGATATTTTGAAGGTAAATGTATAATCATAAAAGAAAAAAAAGAAACCTTACCTTAATCCACTCAGGCTTTATCATCTTCTCTTCAAAGGCAACTAACCAAATCTGCCCCTTGCTAGCTGACCATATTAGTATGCGAGGTATTGAGTCAGAAGACCTCGTAGCAAGCTCAGTGCTGACGGTCGAGCAACACTCATAAAGACATACTTGCAATGCTAGTGATCATCCCCGTATGCGATAAGAATGTACATAGGGATTTAGTCTGTGCCTAACAGATTCCATCACCTGAGTGAAAGATTTAATACCCCATGGGTATGACTCATACTTCCCAAACTCTACCAAATAGAACCTAAAGTGATCTACAAAAGAAGAATGGTCTTTGTCATAAGGACAAATGAAAAATTCTAAAAGATAAAGAATGCACAACTTCACCGCATCCTCATCATTTACCCAGGATCTATTGGTTACTATCGGTTTCAAATATGACTTCTCCACTTTTAATTTATTAGGAAAATAATTGTTCATTATCTTGCTCACATAACAGGAAGTATAGCCAAAATCTGTAACCTGAGTAACACATCTTTGACCGGTAATTAATGCAAACTCTCACAATGAAAAATTTAATTTTTCACCCCTCAACTGTACAGAAAAATATGATGCATTGGACTTGGTCAATTCATACTTCATCAGAAGATGAATGGCTTGATTTTGCATGCATATGGTAGGAAGAGACAATAAGTATCCAAAACATGTCTTTTTGAAAAACTTCAACGTAGTTGGAGACAATAGCTCTTTTATCTTGCTAGAATGCTAAGATCACACAAAGTGTGGAATCTAAGCACCCCATAATCCACATTGTGTGGGGCAAAAAAGTGTCCATTCTGCACAAATAATAAATTATTTCACATTAGTAAACTGCATAAAAAGGATACATTCATCTACATTTTATCTAAAATATATCTACAAATGATTACATAATATCTACAATTTAAAGCATTTTCTACAAAAAGGCAGCAACAAAAAATAACTACAACTCTGCTTCAAATAGTAGAAGCTACTCAACAATATAACTACAAAATCACTACAAAATTCTACAATTATAAAGGCAGAACATCACAATTACAAATTATCTTCAAAATTAAGACAATTAATTTACACTTGAATAAAACACATATAACACAGATTTTAGCATCCTAAACCAAACTAAAGAATTAGAAGCGAAACTAATAAATGTTTACCTTCACCAATGATTGGTTCCGAACATTTTTTGGGTGTTTTTTGGAATGTTTCTTCATTTTTGGATTTTTCGAACCAGGAGACACCTTTGGTTTCTTTACTGTTCGAAGTTTAGGGGCCTCTTCTACAAAGTCGTCGTCTACCAAAACATCTTTTCCTTTTCGTTTGAGTTGTTTGCCTGGTGTAGAAGTTTCTCCAGCATCTACATCATGTTTTTGTTTTGTTCTCATCTCGGCTCTGATTTGTCGGGGAGATGAACTGTGAGCAGTCTCTGCAATTACATGTGGAGATTTGCTTTATTTTTTGGGTGATTTTGGTGATAACACACCCAAATCAAATGAGGGGATATCAGCCACTGCTGATTTTTTAGGACTTTGTTTCAAAGATTTGTTGTTCTTCATTGATGAAGTTTAACTGGATTCAAATTTGGAAGCAACTTTGTAGAATGGTGTCTTTTGGTGAATTTAGAGGGAGAATTTGGTTTCAGAAATAAAAAGAACGTGTATTGCTGTAAAACGTGGGTGGGGGTGAGGGGTTAGGAGAGATACACGTGGGATGAGTGAGGATATACGAACTCCTTTAATTAAGGAGTAAAAAACGTATCATTAATTATACCCCTAAATTAATTATGGTATATAATTGGTAATTTGGTATACTAAGTGTAATTAAACCAAACCTTAACCATTGAGGGTAATAAGGTTTCCAATGTGGCATAAGAATGTAAAATTTCCTTCGGATATTATCACTGTTAGCCAGCGCCAGAAATTATTTATATTCGGTAGCCAAAAAAATATATAAAATTTATACAATTTTTTTATATAACATACGAAATATTTATATATAGAATATATATATACAGCTATCATTTTAAGAGTCTCTATAGTGTCATTTTCCCTAACTTTTGGGGTATTAACATAAAAACAATGAAGTTGAACTGACATTAGACAGGATTGTAGTGTCTAAACGAAGACAATTTAATTATTTAAGTTTTGATGATAAAAGAGATTGACGTGATATATGAATATATTACACATTTTATCAAAAATAGGATGATTGAAATAAGAAAATACTATCAGAATGTTATGTAATTATTAACCTATCTAAGTAAAAGGCAGTTGTAAGACCAACAATATTATTTAAGCTTTTAAGTCCTACATCTCCTTCATGGTTCCTCAAATCTTCTCCTTTTAATATATATATTTAATTTGTTTTTATTTTTGACTTTTTGCGTTTGCTTTTAGAATTGTTGTTTGAAAATTTATTGTGTCTTGAAAACAAACTAATTATGTTCTTTAATGGCCAAACATATATGTATTTTAATTATTTGTTCATGACTACAAGAAAGGTGGTAGTATATTAGATGACAAGGTAGTTGTGCTATGAAAAATAGGTATTCAGAGGAGCTAGATGATTATTTTCTATTAGACTTGAATGCCAAACTGATGTTCCTAAGACTCAATTTGTAGCCAGCGTGTCTATAGAAGAAAAGAAAATTCTTGTCAATTTCATGTCTTTCTTTTTAATGTTTTTCTTGCATGTTATCGGGTTATGTTTGTTGTTTAGATAGATAGAACATGTCACGACCCGGTTCTCACCTTCGGGATCGTAATGACGCCTAATGTTTCACTTGTTATGAAAGTCAACGTTAGAGGATTCTTTAAGCCAATTTTAGTCATATTCAATAACAGAATCAATTAAGTTAAATAAAAGCAAAAACTGAAATGCGGAATAACATAAAGCCCATAATATTTGATACAATTCGGATCTGGAGTCACAACTCACGAATTTCTAAGATTTTCTATAAATAGAGTCTGCAAAAATACAACTGTTCTAAATGAAAAGAAACACTAAAATAGGGAAACTAGAAAGGGACACAAGGGTCTGTAGACACCAGCATATATATCTTGAGTCAAGATATAAGGGGGACATGCTAAAGGGGTACAAGATATAAGAGATACAACAAAAATGATAACGAGAACAATCAATATGCCTTTAACCAATGAAAACAATTAAACATAATAAAGAAAATTGCACGACATCACTCTTCGTGCTTTTACTCTCAACCTCACAATGAAACAATGATATTGTACGTCATCACCCTTCGTGCTTTTACTCTCGCTCTCAATATAAATCAATAGATACGACACGACATCACCTTTCGTGCATTAACTCTCATAACATGGCACGACATCACCCTTTATGCATTAAAACTCACAAAATGACACAACATCACCCTTCGTGCATTAACACTCACCATAAGGCATGACATCCCCTTCGTGCTTTAATACTTTCCCTTACCACATAACAATGAATATGCAATAACATGGATATAGGATTAACGAGAACAAGCCTTAATTCAACAATGGTTCCACAATACCAATCTCAATTTTGGAATCAATACTCAATTATCATAAAAATCCATAAATAGGATAAGAACGATCAATTGAACAAATAACTAGTCTAAGCATGAGTAACATGATTAAAGTAAGCAATAATTACAAGGAACAAGTCCCACCCACATGCTTTAACGCGACAACAACGCATAAGTACTCGTTACCTCATATATACGTTGTACCCAACATCTAAACATGTAGCAAATAGACAAACAAGTCCTAATCCCTCAAGTCAAGGTTAACCATGACACTTACTCGCTCCAAAGGTCCACTCAAAGCTCAATCACAACTTTGCCTTTCAAACAAGCCTCCGAACCAGTAGAATCTAGCAAATTACCAACCAAATGATTCAAATTAAGCCTTAGGAACTACCACGTTTGCAAAGGATTCAATTTAGGTCATTATTGAAAAAGTCAACCCCCGAGCCCGCTTGGTCCAATCCAGAAATTCAGACAAAAATCTGATTACCCATTAACCTCCAAGACCGGTTATGTAATTTACTTTGGAATCCAACCTCAGTTTGAGGTCTAAATTCTCATTTTACAAAAATCCCTAATTCTACCCAAACCCCCAATTTTCACCATGAAAACAGTAGATTTTAGGTTGAAATCTTAGGAAATGTAGTGAAAAATTAAAAGAAACTAGTTTAGGATCATTTACCAATGATTTGGGGAAGAAGAGTACTTGGGAAAATCGCCTATAGGGTTTTCTTGTTTTGAAAATTTGAAAAATGAGCAAAATCCCATCTAACTCAAGTTTTACTCAGTTACAGATGTCGCAATTGCGACACCATGTTCGCAATTGCGAGAAATAGGTGTCGCGATTGCGAACTCCTTCCAAAATCCCAATGATTGCAAATGCGGTAGAACAACCGCAAATGCGAACCCTGCTACCCTCGCAAATACGTCCCTCCCATCGCAAATGCGAAGATCCTCACAAAAGTGCTGAGTCGCAAAAGCGGAATAGACAGGTTCGCAATTGCGAACTTTAGCCTCGCAAATGCGAGGCCCCTTTGCCATGCCCAGGCCCGCAAATGCGATGGCCTCTTCGAAAATGCGATGGCCTCTTCGAAAATGCGAGCCTGATCTCGCAAATGTGAGCCTGATCTCACAAATGCGAGCCAGATCTCGCAGACACCAGAAACAAAAATGCATTAGCTATGTTTTCTAAGTCAATTTCACTCTGTAGCCTATCAGAAACTCACCCGATCCCTTGGGACTCCAAACCAAACATGCACCCAAGTCTAAAAACATAATACGAACTTGCTCGCGAGATCAAATAGCCAATATAGTACCTAGAACTATGAATTGAACACCAAATCAAATAAAATTTTTAAGAAAATTTTGAAACTTCTATTTTTACAATCGTACGTCCGAATCACGTCAAACGAACTCTGTTTCTCACCAAATTTGACAGACAAGTCATAAATATAGTATTGGACATATACTGGGTTCCGCAACAAAAATACGATCCTGATATCCAAAAGTCAAACATTTCAAAGTCATTAAGCCTTTAACTTTCAAATTTCAACGAAGTGCGATAATCGGGCTAGGGACTTTCGAATTCGATTCCGGGCATATGCCCAAGTCCGAAATCACGATACGGACCCACCGGGACCGTCAAAATACGAATCTGGATCTATTTTCTCAAAAGGTTGATCGAAGTCAACTCAAATGGATTCTAAGGCAAAAATTTCATATTTTCTCAGTTTTTAACATAAAAGCTTTACAAAAAAATTCTCGAATAGTGCACGCAAATCGAGAAAGGCTAAAATGAGGCATTTAAGGCTTCAAAGCACAAAATTAAGTTCTAAAACATAAGATGACCTATCAGGTCATCACATTCTCCACCTCTAAAACAACTGTTCATCTTGAAGGGACATAGAAAAGTACATGAGCTGGTGAAAAGGCGGGGTTATCTAATCTGCATATTCGACACGGACTCCCAAGTAGCTGCCTCGACAGGCTGACCTCTCCACTACACTCGAACTGAACGATAATCTTCTACCTCAACTAACGAACCTGTCGGGCTAGAATAGCACTGACTCCTCCTCGTAAGTCAAATCCTTGTCCAACTGGACAAAGCTGAGATTTAACACATGGGATGGATCGTCGTGATACTTCTGGAGCATAGACACATCGAATACCGTATGAACTACTGATAGACCCGGTGGCAACGCAAGCCTGTAAACCACCTCTCCCACTCTCTCAAGAATCTCAAAAGGCATGATATACCTAGGGCTCAATTTGCCCTTCTTTCTGACCCCCATCACACCCTTCATGGGTGATATCCGGAGCAACACTCTCTCTCCAACCATGAATGCAACATCACAAACTCTATGGTCGACATAACTCTTCTACCTGAACCGAGCTATGCGAATTTGATCCTGAATAGTATTGACCTTATCCAAGGCATCCTGAACCAAATTCGTACCTAGCAACCGAGCCTCCCTGGGCTCGAATCATCCAATTAGCGATCGGCACTGCCTACTATATAATGCCTCATAGGGAGCCATCTGAATGCTCGACTGGTAGTTGTTGTTGTAGGAAAACTCCGCCAGCGGCAAGAACTGATCCCAAGAACCTCCAAAGTCTATAACACAAGCGGGGAGCTATCCTCCTATATCTGAATAGTGCGCTCGAATTGTCCGTCCGTCTGAGGATGAAACGTTGTGCTCAACTCGACCTGCGTGCCCAACTCACATTGTGCTGCTCTCCAAAACTGCAAGGTGAACTGCGTACCTCGATCAGAAATGGTAGACACGGGCACACTATAAAGATGAACAATCTCGCGGATGTAAATCTCTGCCAACCGCTCTGAAGAGTAGGTAACTACCACAAGAATGAAGTGCGTTGACTTGGTCAGCCTATCCACAATGACCCGAATTGCATTGAACTTCCTCTGAGTCCGTGGGAGTCCAACAACGAAATCCATAGTGATACACTACCACTCCACTCAGGAATCTCAAACTTCTGAAGCAAACCACCAGGTCTCTGATGCTCACACTTTACCTGCTGACAATTTAGACACTGAGCTACATATGCAACTATGTACTTATTCATTCTCCTCTACCAATAATGTTGCCGCAAGTCCTGATACATCTTGGTGGCACCTGGATGAATAGAATACCGAGAATTGTGGGCCTCCTCAAGAATCAACTCATTAAGTCCATCCACGTTAGGCACACAAACACGACCATGCATCCTCAAAACTTCATTATCTCCAACAACATCCTGCTTGGAACCACCGTGCCGCACTATATATCTAAGGACAAGCAAATGGGGGTTGCCATACTACCGCTCCCTGATGCGCTCAAACAAGGAAGACCGAGCGACTGTACAAGCTAGAACACGCTTGGGCTCTGAAATATCCAACCTCACAAACTAATTGGCTAAGGTCTGAACATCTGATGCAAGCGGTCTCTTACCGATTGGAATGTACGCGAGGCTACCCATACTCACTACCTTTCTACTCAAAGCGTCAGCCACCACATTGGCCTTCCCGAGATAATACAAAATAGTGATATCATAGTCTTTCAATAGCTCCAACCGCCTCCTTTGTCTCAAATTGAGATTCTATTAGCTGAAGAAATATTGTAGGCTCCGATGATCCGTGAAAACCTCACATGACACGCCGTAAAGATAGTGCCTCCAAATCTTTAGCGCATGAGCAATGGCTGCCAACTCTAAGTCATGGACATGGTAATTCCTCTCATGAACCTTCAACTGTCGTGATGCATATGCAATCACCCTACCATCCTGCATCAATATTGCACAGAGCCCAATACGAGATGCATTACAATAAACCGTATAAGTTCCTGAACCTGTAGGCAACACCAACACCGATGCCGTAGTCAAAACAGTCTTGAGCTTATGAAAGCTCGCCTCACACTCGTCTAACCATCTGAACAAGGCACCATTATGGGTCAACCTAGTAAATATGGCTGCTATAGATGAGAACCTCTCCACAAACCGATAGTAATAACCTGCCAGACCCAAGAAACTCCAAATTCCGTGGCTGAAGTGGGTCTAGGCCAGTTCTGAATTGCCTCAATCTTCTTAGGGTCCACCTGAATGCCCTCTGCCGATACAACGTGCCACCAAGAAAGCGACCGAATCCATCCAAAACTCACACTTTGAAAACTTAGCATATAATTGGCTGTCTCTCAGAGTCCAAAGTACAACTGAAGATGCTGCTCGTGCTCCTCTCGACTGCGGAAGTAGATCAAGATATCATCAATTAACACAATCACAAAGGAGTCCAAATAAGGCTTGAACACTCGGTTCATCAAATCCATAAATGATGCTGGGGCATTTGTCAAACCAAGGGACATCATTAGAAACTCATAATGCCCGTACCGAGTCCGAAAAGATGTCTTAGGGACATCAGATGCCCTAATTCTCAACTGATGGTAGCTAGACCTCAAATCAATCTTCAAAAATACTTTGGCACCCTGAAGTTGACCAAATAAGTCATCAATCCTCGGCAATGAATACTTGTTCTTGATGGTGACTTTGTTAAACTCCCGATAATCTATGCACATCCTCATCGATCCATCCTTCTTCTTCACGAACAACACAGGCGCACCCCAGGGCGAGACACTAGGTCTAATGAAGCCCTTATCAAGCAAATCCTGCAACTGCTCCTTTAATTCTTTAAACTGTGGCGGGGCTATATGGTATGGAGGAATAGAAATGGGCTGAGTGACCGGAGCCAAATTAATACAAAAATCAATGTCCATGTCGGGAGGCATCCCCGACAGGTCTGCAGGAAACACCTCTGTAAACTCACGAACAACTGATACTGAATCTATGGAAGGAACCTTCGCACTATAATAGAAGACATAAGCCAAATAAGCTAGACACCCCTTCTTGACCATACATCGAGCCTTCATATAAGAGATAACCCTGCTGGTAGAATGGGTAAGAGTCCCTCTCCACTCTAATTGAGGCAACCCCGGTAAGGCTAAGGTCATTGTCTTAGTGTGACAATCCAATATAGCATGATAAGGTGACATCCAATCCATACCCAAGATAACATCAAAATCTACCATATCGAGAAGTAGAAGATATACACTAGTCTCAAGACTCCCAATGGTGACCATGCACGAATAATAAACACGGTCTACAACAATAACTTCTCCCACAGTTGTGGACACACACACAGGAGCACCCAAATAATCATGAGGCATAACCAAATATGAAGCAATATAGGATGGCACATAGGAGTAAGTAGAACCCGCATAAAATAGAATTGAAGCATCTCTACTGCAAACTGAAATAGTACCTGTGATAACAATGTCACATGACTCAGCCTCAGGCCTAGCTGGAAAAGCATAGCATCATGGATGGGACCCACCACTCTGAGCTACATCTCTAAGAGGGCCCCTAGCTGGCTGGCCTTCACCTCTAACGTCCTGACCACCACCTCTGGCTGGCCCCTACCTCTAGCTAGCTGAGCGGGCGGTGAAGCAACCGGTGACGGGACCATGGCACGAGAATCCTGATGCTGTGAACTACTCGATGTACGAGGGAAAACTCTAGCAATGTGCCTCAGATCACCACAAGTATAATAAGACCTCGGCTGCTATGGCTGCTGACCCTAAAACTGACCCTGTTGACCTGAGTAACCACCTTGAAAACTCTGGAGCGGAGGTATACTAATAAGAGCTGGTGGTGCACTGTATGCTAGCTAGTCGAAATAAGGCATATGAGGGACACGTCCACCTGAAGCATCGTGGGATGCCTAGAATGCTGAATGAAACAGCCTAAGAGGATGGCCTCTACCAAAAGTACCCTGCCTCCAGAAGAGGCATTGCTAAACCCACCGGAATGACAAGACCTCTTGTCATACCCCTGACCCCCCTGTGTAAGAACTATCTCGACTCACCCGGAAACATTGGCAGCCGTCTGAAAAGAAATCTCACTCCTGGTCTCCTTGGCCATCTCCAAATTGATAGGTTGAGCAAGTCCCTCAATAAAATTCCTCACCCCCTCTCTCTCTCTCTCGGTAGGAAGCGGAAGAATAACATGAAGGGCCAAATACACAAACGGGTCTCATACTAAGTAACAGTCATACTGCCCTGTTGAAGACGCTCGAACTGCCGACGATACTCCTCTCCCAACGTGACATGAAGGAACTTCTCATGAAATATCTAAGAGAAGAGGTCCCAAGTAAGAGCAGGTGACCCATCTGGTCTGGTCGATACAAAATCCTTCCACCATCTCTTGGCATAACCCGTCATCTAAAACACAACAAAATCAATCCCATTGGTCTCAACTATCCCTATGTTCCGCAGAACCTCATGGCAGCGGTCAAGATAATCTTGTGGGTCCTCAGAAGGTGCACCACTAAAGTAAAATGGAAAGGGCTTGGTGAACTTTTCAAATCTCGATAATCCCTCAGAAGACATATCTAGTCCATCACCGGCCTGTGCCGCAACAACCGACTAAAATACTCTGACTGGCTGAGCTGTTGGGGTGTGATACTGGGGAGCCATCTATTCCGGAGTGTGAGTAGCGGGAGTCTGGGATCCTCCCCCAGACTGAGAGATGGTTGGTGCCATGGGAAATGTACCGGTCTGGGCCACACTCTCCATAAGACCCACCAAACGGACTAAAGCGTCCTGAAGCACTGGGTGGCGATGAACCCCTCCAAAACCTGAGATGGCCCGACAGGAATAGTCTGGGCTGGAACCTCCTCGTCAAACTCTACTTGAGGCTTCATTGCTGGTGTTTATGCTCGAGCTCTTGGCTAAGCCCTGCCCCTGCCTAGGCCTCTAACACAACCTCGACCTCGACCCCTACCCCTCGTAGGAGCTGCCACTAGGGGGCTCTAGTTGATGCTCAGCTGAAGATGAGGTATGTGTTCTCGCCATCTGCGAGAGAACAAGAGTAGAAGAGTTCCATTAGCAACCTAGTGCTCTGATACCAACTAGTAACGACCCAGAATTCCCACTTTCGGGACCGTGATGGTGCCTAACATTTCACTTGCTAGGCAAGCCAACGTTAGAGGATTCTTTAATCATATTTGAGTCAAATTCAATAACATAATAAATTAAACTAAATAGAAGCTAAAACTGAAATATGAAATAACATGAAGCCCATAACATTTGATACAATTCGAATTTGGAGTCACAACTCACGAGCTTCTAAGATTTTCTACAAACTGAGTCTGAAAGAAATGCAACTATTCTGAATGAAAAGAAGCAGTAAATAGAGAAACTAGAAAGGGACTCCAGGGTCTGCGGACACCGGCAGATCTACCTTGAGTCTCCGATAAGCAAGTCCAAACTGCTAGCCTCACGATCAACTAGGGCGGGTACCAAAATCTGCACAAGAAGTGCAGAGTGTAGAATGAGTACAACCGACCCCATGTACTCATAAGTGTCGAGCCTAACCTCGATGAAGTGGTGACGAGGCTATGAAAAGACACTCACATAATAAACCAGTGCAAATAATAATATATTACAAGATAACAACAAATAAAAGCTAATCATGTACTATTGGGAGGGGGACATGCTAAATGGGGTAAAAGATATAAGAGATACAACAGAAATGATAACCAGAACAATCAATATGACTTTAACCAGTCAAAACAATTAAACACAATAAAGAAAATTTCACGGCATCACCCTTTGTGCTTTTACTCTCAACCTCACAATGAACCAATGATACTACACGACATCATCCTGCGTGCTTTTACTCTCACTCTCAATAAAAGTCAATAGATACAACACGACATCACCCTTCGTGCATTAACTCTCATAACATGGCACTACATAACCCTTCGTGCATTAACACTCACAAAATGACATGGCATCACCCCTCGTGCATTAACACTCACAATACAACACGACACCCATTTCGTGCTTTAACACTCTCCCTTACCACATGACAATGAACATGTAATAGCAGGGAGATAGGATCAACGAGAACAAGCCTTAATTCAACAATGGTTCCACAATACCAATCTCAATTTTGGAATCAATACTCAATTATCACAAAAACCCATAAATACGATAAGAACGATCAATTGAACAAATAACTAGTCTAAGCATGAGTAACATGATCAAAGTAAGCAATAATTACAAGGAACAAGTCCCACCCACATGCTTTAACCCGACAACAACGCATAAGTACTCGTCACCTCACATATATGTTGTACTCAACATCTAAACATGTAGCAAATAGACAAACAAGTCCTAATCCCTCAAGTCAAGATTAACCACGACACTTACCTCGCTCCAAAGGTCCACTCAAAGCTCAATCACAACTTTGCCTTTCAAACAAGTCTCTGAACCAATGAAATCTAGCAAATTACCAACCAAATGATTCAAATTAAGCCTTAGGAACTACCCACATTTGCAAAGGATTCAATTTAGGTCATTATTGAAAAAGTCAACAAAAGTTAACCCCCGAGCCCGCTTGGTCCAATCCTGAAATTCGGACCAATATCCGATTATCCATTCACCCCAAACCCGGTTATGTAATTTGTTTTGGAATCTGACCTCAATTTGAGGTCTAAATCCCCATTTTACAAAATCTCTAATTCTACCCAAACCCCCAATTTCCACCATGAAAACGTAAGATTTTAGGTTGAAATCTTAGGAAATGTAGTGAAAATTGAAAGAAACTAGTTTAGGATCACTTATCAATAATGTGAGGAAGAAGAGTGCTTGGGAAAATCGCCTCTAGGGTTTTCTTGTTTTGAAAATTTGAAGAATGAGCAAAATCTCGTCTAACTCAAGTTTTACTCAGCTGCAGATGTTGCAATTGCGACACCATGTTCGCAATTGCAAGAAAGAGGTCGTAATTGCGAACTATTTCCTAATCCTAGTGATCGCAAATGCGATAAAATAACCACAAATGCGAATCCTGCTACCGCCGTAAATGCGGCCCTCCCTTCGCAAATGCGAAGATCCTCAAAACAGTGTTGAGTCGCAAAAGCGGAATAGATAAGTTCACAAATGCGAACTTTAGCCTCGCAAATGCGAGTACCCCCGGTCATGAACAGACTCGTAAATGTTATGGCCACAGATGCAAGGCTCGCAAATGCAAGCTAGATTTCGCAAATACGAGATCTGCAGCAGACACCTGAAACAAAATTGCATCAACTATGTTTTCTAAGTTCATTTCACTCTGTAGCCTATCCGAAACTCACCGGAGCCCTCATAGCTCCAACTAAACATGCACCCAAGTCTAAAACTATTAAACAAACTTTCTCTCGCGATCAAATCGCCAAAATAGCACCTAGAACTACGAATTGAATACCCAATCAAATGAATTTTTGAAGAAAATTTGAAACTTCTATTTTCACAACCGGATGTTCAAATCATGCCAAACCTACTCCGTTTCTCACCAAATTTGACAAACAAGTCATAAATATAGTATTGGACCTATACCAGGTTCCGGAACTAAGATACGGACCCGATATCCTAACAGTGAAACATTTTAAAGTCATTAAGCCTTTAATGTTTAAATTTCAACAAAGTGCGATAACTCAGGCTAGGGAATTTCGAATTCGATTCTACGATACGGACCCACCGGGACCTTCAAAACATGAATCCGGATCTGTTTGTTCAAAATATTGACCGAAGTCAACTCAAGTGGATTCTAAGGTAAAAATTTCATATTTTACCAGTTTTTAACATAAAACCTTTCTGAAAAAACGTCTGGACTGCGCACGCAAATTGAGAAAAGTTAAAATGAGGTATTTAAGGCTTCAAAGCGCATAATTAAGTTCTAAAACATAAGATGACCTATCGGGTCATCACAAAATATTATTGTTTATTTCATTGAAACTTTATTTGGATCATCAATAAGAATTTTAAACTGCTAATTCTATCTTTATGTGTGTTTCCGTGAAAGTGATTGATCAGAAACTATTTTAGATAACAAGAACAATTATGGAGCAGTAAGTCTCTCCGATTGATCTAATTTATTATAAATATCTTTATCTATTTTCAGTCTCTCGCTCTCTGTCGCCATGCTACATTCTGTCATTTATCTACTAATTGGTGATTATATTGGTATAAATATCATTTTTATAATTAGAATGTGTTTTGCTAAATTATCTAATTTGCTAAAATCAATATGAGGTTTCGTGTTACTTCAGTGTCGAGGTCTATGTTTATGTTATGTCGCTCCTTAATTCGTTGGCATTCTAAAAGTAAGTACGGAAGAAGTAATACAAAATCTTGAAATAATAAAAAAATATGAATAAGTGAAACTGAAAGTTTGTTGTCTGCTGATATTTTCGTGATCGCGTACCTACTCAAGCGTTCGCAATGAAGAAAACTAGAACTGGACACCAACAAATCTTCAACAGTCTTCTTAAGTCCAATTCACCCCTTTAGCCATCCAAATCCATACAAGACCCCTAAGACCTCAATCAAATACACAAACAAGTCCTAAAACATCATACGAACTTAGTCGAGCCTTCAAATCACATCAAAAAATACTAAAATCGTGAATCGCACATCGATTCAAGCCTAATGAATTTTAGAACATCTAACTTCTACATTCGATGCCGGAACCTATCAAATCACGTCCGATTGACCTCAAATTTTGCACACAAGTCATATTTGACATTACGGACCTACTCCAACTTTCGAAATCGGAATCCGACCGTGATATAAAAAATTCCACTCCCGGTCAAGCTTTCCAAAAATCATCCAACTTTCCACCTTTCGCTAATTAATGCTGAAATGACCTACCGACCTCCAAATCACCCTACAGAGCTACTGGAACCATCAAAACTCCATTCTGGATTTGTCTTCACACAAGTCAAACTACGGTCAATTCCTATGACTTAAACTTCCATTTTAGGGACTATGTGTCCCATTTCACTCCGAAACCAAAAACCAAACCTCTTGGCAAGTCACCTTACCCCATGATGACATAGGGGGAGAATAAATAGTGGTTAAGGGCTAATACTCTCAAAATGATCGGTCGGGTCGTTACATCATCCCCCTCTTAAAACAAACGTCCGTCCTCGAACGAGTATAGAGACATACCTGAAGTGGTGAAAATACGAGGATAACGGCTGCGCATATCATGCTAGGTCTCCCAAGTCGCGTCCTCGACTAGATGACCCCTCCCCTGAACCTTCACTGAAGTGATTTTTTTGACCTTAACTTTTGAACCTGCTTGTCCAAAATGGCCACCGCTCCTTAACATAAGATAGATTCTTGTCCAACTGAACTAAGCTGAAGTCTAACATATGAGACGGATCACCGTGATATTTTTAGAGCATGGAAACATGGAACGCTAGATGAACTGTAGAGATACTAGGTGGTAGTGCAAGTCTGTAAGCCACCTCTCCAACCCTCTCAATAATACCAAAAGGTTTGATATACCTAGGGCTCAACTTTCCCTTCGTTTCGAACCTTATAACACCCTTCATGGGAGAAACCCATAGCAAGACCTGCTCCACAACCATGAATGAACCGTCGCGAGCCTTCCGATATGCATAACTCTTCTGTTTGGATTGGGCTGTACGAAGTCGATCGTGAATCAATTTAACCTTTTCCAAAGCATCCTGAACCAAATTTGTACCCAATAGCCTAGCCTCGCCCGACTCAAACCAAACCATCGGAGACCGGCACCGCCTACTATTTAAAGCCTCATATGGTGCCATCGAAATGCTCGACTGATAACTGTTGTTGTAGGAAAACTACGCAAGTGGTAAGAACTGATCCCAAGAACCCCCAGATTCTATCACACACACACAGAGAGCATATACTCTAGTATCATAAGAGTGCGCTCGGACCGTCCGTCCATCTTAGGGTAAAATTTTATACTCAACTCCACCCACGTGTCCAACTCATGTTATACGACTCTCCAGAACTGTGATGTAAACTGCGTACCCTTGTCAGAGATGATAGATACCGGCACACCATGAAGCCTGAAAATCTCGCAAATATAAACCTGAGCCAGCTTCTCTGAAGAATACGTAGTAATCACTAGAATGAAATGAGCTGACTTGGTCAATCTATCCACAATCACCCAGACTACATCGAACTTCCTCCGAGTCTGTGGGAGCCCAACAATAAAATCCATAGTGATCCACTCGTATTTCCACTCTGGAATCTCTAACTTTTGAAGGAATCCATGCGGGCGCTGATGCTCATACTTCACTTTTGACAATTTAGGCACCGAGCTAACTATTCCACTACGTCCTTCATCAGCCGCCTCCACCAATAGTGCTACCTCAAGTCCTGATACATCTCCGCGACACCTGGATGAATGTAGTACCGCGAACTGTGAGCGTATTGTAGAATCAACTCACACGAGCCATCTACATCGGGCACACATAGCCTGTACTGTATCCGTAATACAACATCCTCTCTAATAGTGACCTCATTGGCATCGCTATGCTGAACTGTGTCCTTGAGGACAAGTAGATGGGAGCCATCATACTAACACTCTCTGATACGATCATAAATGAAGACTAAGAAACCACACAAACCAAAACTCGGCTCGACTCGACATCCAATCTAACCAACTAGTTGGGCAAGGTCTAAACATCAAAGGCTAAAGGCCTCTCTACTATCGGCAAATATGCTAAGCTACCCAAACTCCCCGCCTTGCGACTCAAGGCATCATCCACCACATTGGCCTTTCCGGGATAATATAGAATTGTGATATCACAGTCCTTAAGCAACTCCAACCACCTCCGCTGCCACAAGTTAAGATCCTTCTGCTTAAACAGAAGATGTAGACTCCGGTGATTAGTGTAGACATCACAAGGGACACCGTACAAATAGTGCCGCCAAATCTTCAGGGTATGAACAATAGCTGCTAACTCAAGGTTTTGGAAAAGGTAGTTCTTCTCATGCACCTTTAGCTGTCTAGACGCGTAGGCAATCACCCTCTCGTCCTGCACCAACACTGCACCGAGAGCAATGCGCGACGCATCACATACATAGTATAAGACCCCAAACCAGTAGGAAATACCAACACTAGGGCTGTAGTCAAAGCTGTCTTGAGCTTTTGAAAGCTCTCCTCACACTCCTCAGTCCACCTAAACGGAGCACCCTTCTAGGTTAGCCTGGTAATAGGTACTGCAATAGACGAGAAACCCTCTACAAATCGACAGTGAAGAAAACTCCGGATCTTCGTAGCTGAGGATGGTATGGGCCAACTTTGCACTGCTTCAATTTTCTTTGGATCTACCTTGATCCCCTCACTCGATACTACATGACCCAAAAATGCTACTGAATCTAGCTAGAATTCACACTTCAAAATTTTTTCATATAACTTCTTTTCTCTCAAAGTCTGAAGCACAATCCTCAGGTGCTGCTCATGATACTCTCAGCTCCAGGAATACACCAGAATGTCATCAATAAACACAATGAAGAATGAGTCAAGATGGGGCTGAAATACATTAATCATCAAGTGCATGAATGTTGTTGGGGCGTTGGTCAACCCAAAAAACATCACAAGGAACTCGTAATGACCATACCGAGTCCTGAAGGTAGTCTTTGGGATATGTGGCTCCCAAACCTTCAACTGATGATAGCCTGAGCGCAAGTCGATCTTAGAGAATACTTTGGCACCCTGAAGCTGATCAAATAGGTCATTAATATGAGGCAATTTATACATGTTCTTCACTGTAACCTTGTTCAGTTGGCGATAATCAATACACATATGCATAGAACCATCATTCGTATTTATAAATAAGACTGGAGTACCCTAAGGCGTCACACTAGGCCGAATGAATTCCTTATCAAGACAATCTTGCAACTGTAACTTTAACTCTTTCAAATCTGTTGGGGCCATAGGATAGCGTGGAATAGAAATGGGATGAGTGCCCGGAAACAAATAAATACCAAACTTGATATCTCTGTCGGGCGGCATGCCCGGAAGATCCGCCAGGAATACATCTAGATAATCACTCACTACCAGAACTTACTCGATGGTAGGAGTATAACAGTAACATCCCTCACATATGCCAGATACGTATCACACCCATTCTCAACCATCCGCTGAGCCTTTAGAAATGAGACAACCTTGCTAGGAACATAATCTAAGGTACCTCTCCACTCTAACTGTGGTAAACCTGGCATAGCCAACTTTGCCATCTTGGCGTGACAATCAAGGATAGTATGATAGGGCGACAACCAGTCCACACCCAAATAACGTCAAAATCCACCATACTGAGAAACAATAAATTAGCTCTTGTCTCAAAGCCACTAAAAACAACTAAGCACGACTGATACACACGGTCGACAACAATACAATCTCCCACTGGTGTAGACACATAGATAGGAGAACTCAAAGAATCACGGGATACCCCTAAATACGTAGCAAAATAAGTTGACACATTTGAATAAGTGGAGCCTGGATCAAATAAGACTGATGCATCTCTATGATAGACCGAAAA
The DNA here is from genome assembly GCA_005239505.1 of Nicotiana paniculata. NCBI lineage: Eukaryota > Viridiplantae > Streptophyta > Magnoliopsida > Solanales > Solanaceae > Nicotiana > Nicotiana paniculata. The sequence continues at coordinate 31,370 of ML363004.1, read as the reverse complement.
ATACCTGTGATGACAGAGTAGGATGCAACTACCTATGTTCTGGCAGAAAGGGAATAATATCCGGCCTGGCCTCCCCCTCTAGGGAGAAGTCTACCTACTCGACCTCTACATCTAGATAGTTGTGCAGGTGGGGTGGCAACTGGTGCTGCAACCATGGACGGAAAATCCTGAGGACCTATTGGAATATGCGGAGCCTGAGTATCCTGTGGAGGTGTACCCCTCCTGAGTCTAGGGAAATCCCTCACCACATGACGAGTGTCACCACACTTAAAATAAGCTCAGGACGTGATTGTTGTGGTTGGCTCGGGCCTGATCGGCTGGACCGACCGCTGTAAGCACCCCGTGCAAGAGGTGCACTACATAATGGTGGTGCATAATAGGGATCCTGAGGCCTAAGAGTGGCTAGAACACTGCTGGAAGCTGGAAATGCTGAATGAATAGGGAGACTCACATAGCCCCTACCATGACGAGCTACAACTAGGGCACGGGTACCTCTATATGTGCCAGACTGTTGAGACATTTTGGCCTCTCTCTCCTTTCACTTCCGAGTCAGCATACCTTCAAATCTCCTAGCAATCCCCACTACCTACTGGTATGCAATGTCCATCTCCAACTGTCGGGCCATGCTAAATATGATACTAGGGTTGAGCCCCTCGATAAATCGACGAACCCGCTCTAGAATAGTAGCAACCAAGGCTGGTGCATGCCTAGCCAAATCATTGAACCATACTGCATACTCCGACACGATCATAGAACCCTAGCGCAACTGCTCAAACTCTATGCGCCATGCATATGAGATTCTAGGGAACATATTCCCTCAAGAACATACCTGAGAACTGAGTCCAAGTGAGTGAAGCTTCCTCGGCCGAACTACCTAAGTCATATGCTCGCCACCAGTGATAAGCCGCTTCTCTAAGATGGAACGTAGTGAATGAAACCCCATTGGACTCCGCAATACCCATGGTGTGGAGGATATAGTGGCAATACTGAAGAAAACCTTGGGCATCCTTTGACGCCAAACCACTAAAAGTAGGAGGGTGGTACTTCTTGTACCTCTTAAGCCTGAGTTGCTCATCCTCAGAAACTGTTGCCCTAGCCTCAAGCTGAATTGGGGCTACCGGCTGCACTGGTATGACCTCTGGAACCTGGTCGACCTTGACCCACTACTCTGATGTACGGGCGGGGGGAGTTTGTGCTCCTCCCCCAGACTGAGATGTGGCAGGAGAAAGTGGTATCAATCCTGCCTTAGCCAACATGCTAAACATACTCAAAAACCGGGCGAGAGTCTCCTAGAGAGCTGGTGTAGCAATATGCGTCTTAGGTGCTTGTCCTACAACTTGAGCTACTGGTGGCTCCTATGTAGCAGCTCGTGTGGGTGCTCTAGCTGCATCATGTGGACGTCCTCGGCCTCTACCTCGTCCCTGGCCTCTAACCCAGCCCTTGCCTCTCGCGGCTCTAGTAGGGGGCGCGGGTGTCTGGTCATCCGATCCAGCTGTATTTGTCCTCACCATCTGCGAGAGAATAGAAATATAGAAATTTAGAATCCGAAGTAAAATATTTTGCACAATAAGGAATAAAAAAAGTGAATCTTTTCCTAACAGTTCGATAGCCTCCCGAAGATAAGTACAAACGTCTCCGTACCGATCCACGAGACTCTACTAAACCTGCTTGTGACTCATAACACCTATGAACCTCGAGCTCTGATACCAACTTTTCATGACACCAATTTCCCTCCGTCGAATTTCGTGACAACACCTAGTCTTTAAGACTAGGTAAGCCTAACAATTATGCAGAATAACTGGATATTAAGCTAAAACTCAAACCTCAACATCTGAAATAAAAACAAACTACAATTCAAAATAATTACAACTCCCAAAACCTGGTAGAAATAAGTCACAAGCTCTAAAAAGAAATACTAAATATCTCTATACATCCGAGTCTAATGAGGATCAGGAAAAACAACAAAATAAAGGTAAAGGGGGACTCCGAGGTCTGCGGACGCTGGTAGATATACTTTGAAGTCGCCACGTACTCACTAACTCACTGATATCTGGTCTAGTTAAAAGTACCTGGATCTGCACAAAAAGGGGTGCAGAAGAGTAGTATGAGTACACCACAACGGTACCGAGTAAGTGCCTAGCCTAACCTCGGCAGAGTAGTGACGAGTTCAGGTCAGGGACCTACTAGAATTCAATAAGAAACAAGGCAGAAGATATAATAATATAACGAAATGATAGAGAAGTGAAACAATGAGAATTTACGGAAGGTAATAACAAAAAATTAGACTAAGACAATTACAACATGAAAGGAAGAAAAAATCTTACAAGTTAAGGAAAGACAACAACAACCAATACAACAAATAGAGGAAATCAACAGGGGAACTCTCGAGGTACTGCCTCGTAGTCCCAAAAGTAAATATCTCACAATCTTTCCTTATATCACCGCGGGAGCCTTTGTAGTTTGTTTTGAAATTTTTTTTCCCGAAATAGCATCCCGATTTTTAGCCAACCTTACTACACTGCATGACTTCTAGTAGTTCCCCTACTAGCCACGCATATCAAGCCCACTTTATCTCACCACATGCGTTTCAACACCCAGATCTTATACCATCGTATGCGTATCAATAATCACAACGCCACGTAGAAACCTCGTGCAAACTATAACAATCGCATGGCAGAAAGCTCATGAAACAACCAGACAATCATCTCAACAATAACCATGGAAACCAAAATATAACAACTAAACAATGACATTTCAATGATAGCAATTTCAAGTAAAGAATCCCACAATTAAATAAGGAATATGAAATCAAGAAAAACAGTTAATTCAACTAAACATGTAGTACAAGTTGCAAATAAGAGATAAGACAAGTAGACATGCAAAATTAGGCTAAGCATGGTGACTATACATGCTAAAGTAACTCAGTTAAGGCATAAAAAGGAAATTACTTAGATAAAGCCGGAATTTCATCATTTAGCAGTGTACACACTCGTCACCTCACGTACACGGCCATTACATATCACAAAGTATCACCACAATACCAAATCCTAAGGGAATTTCCCCCACATAAGGTTAGACAAGTCACTTACCTTAAACCTCGCTCAATCAATCGATAAGAATGCCTTTCCCTTGATTTTTCGACTTCGAACGGCTCAAATCTAGCAAAAAATAATTACATACTATAAATAAAAATATTGAAAACTAATCTAAATAATGAGATTATGATATTAGCAAGAATTGGAAAAATTGCCCCAAAAAGTAGATACGGGCCCACATCTCGGAATCGGGTAAAAGTCACAAAATATGAATACTCATTCAACCACGGGTCCACCCATATCAAAATTACCCAAATTCGATACAAAATCCTCGATCAAAACCTCATAATTCGGCCTAAGGATTTTCCACCTTTTTACCCCAATTTCTCAACCCAAATCCTTAATTAAATGAAGAAATTAATGACCGGTTAGTCAAAATTAATCAAAAACGAATCAAGAATCCTTATGCAAATGTTTCCTCTGAAAATCCCCCAAAATCTCGCCTCTACCCAAGCTCTCAAAGTCCCAAAATGAAAAATGAGAGAAAATCCTCGATTTTGAAAATTTAATCTGTTGCTCAGGTGTTTACACTAAGAAGTCGCGGAAACTCCCATGCGATCACGTAGTACAATATAAGATGCCCCAACACAATGACCTACGTGAACGCGGTTGGCACCACGTGAACACGGTTGGCACCACGTGAACACGGTTGGCACCACATGAACACAGTTGGAACCACGTGAACACGGATAACAAATACACAGGCCTTGCGCGATCGCGGAGAGGCACACACGTTCGAATGGAATAACACGCATGGACCCAACTACCCTATTTCCTCTTCGTGAACGCAGCCTAGCCCACACGTTGGCGATTATCTACCTAGACAACTTATGAGATTGCGTACTCTACCTCGCAAACTCATAGGGTAGAAATCCAATATCCCCTAAACAAGCCTTCGTGATCACATACCTACTCACACAATCGCATAGTAGAAAACAAGAACTGGACACCAACAAATCTTCAACAATCTTCTAAGTCCAATTTTCACCACGTTAGCCATCCGAATCCACATGAGGTCCCAGAGATCTCCACCAAATATGCCAAAAATTCCTAAAATATCATACGAAGTTATTCTCTTCAAATCACATCAAACAACACTAAAACCTCGAATTGCACACCGATTCAAGCCTAATGAGCTTTAGAACTTCTAACTTCTAACTTCTACATTCGATGCCGGAACCTATAAAATCACGTCCGATTGACCTCAAATTTTGCAAAAAAGTAACATTTGACATTACAGACCTGCTCCAACTTCCGGAATTGCAATACGAACCCGATATCAATAAGCCCACTCCCGGTCAAACTTTCCAAAAATCATCCAACTTTCCAACTTTCTCAAATAACGCTGAAATGACCTACCTACCTCCAAATCAATGTCCGGACACGCTCTTAAGACCAAAATCACCCTACGGATCTATTGAAACCATCAAAACTCCATTCCGGAGTCGTCTTCACACAAATGACACTACGATTCCTATGACTTAAGCTTCCATTTTAGGGACTATGTGTCACATTTCACTTTGAAACCAAAAACCAAACCTCCTAGCAAGTCACTTAACTACAAGATGACATATAGGGATAAATAAATAGGGATTTAGGGATAATACTCTCAAAATGACCGATTAGATCGTTACAAGGAGGGGATTGATTTTCATGACACCTTCTCACATGTGGCTAAAATCACCACAGTGAGGACTGTTATAGCAGTTGATGCACTCAGAAAATGGTCAGTCTACCAAATGGATGTACATAATGCTTTTTTAAATGGGGATACCACTTGATAAAAAACACAATAGGTGATTCAAGAATTACTAAAGAAAAAACAAGAAAATCAAAAAACATGCGGAAGCTAAAAGAAAGTAGGGAAACGGAAAAAAGATAGAAATTAAAGATAAATTGAATTCAATAAACTCTTTCTTGAATTCAAGAATTATATTTTGAAGTTGAATCCTAAAAACAATAATTAGCTAACGAAGAACTAATCGCCTTTGATAGGGAATTAAAAACAAAAGATTGATTGTGAAACCCGACCCCTTTAAAATAACAAGAACACCAATAAGCCTAAACTTATCATCTTTCTTGAATACCTAGATGTGATCTAAGATTTTGAAAGAGTTTAACCTTACCACCTTAAGTTGAGTCTTGAAGGTTGAAGAATAAATCCAAGAGTAGCCACACACAAGGGTGCACGAAAAATCTCTCAATTTTTATTGATAATAGTCTAAGTCTAAAAGCAAAGAAGATACCCCCTTTATATAGAGAGGGGTCACGAAATTCTACCTAAACAAAAAGGAAATAAATTCCTAAGTTACTTTGGACAACAAGTCTAACTACCATAGGAAAAGGTAAAATTCTAGGAAATAAAAACCAAGTCAATATTGGAAAGTAATTCCAATAATCTTAGGAAAAGAAAAACAAAACCTTAGCTACTTAGGAAAGAATCAAATATGTCCGAACAAACTAGTAAACAAAATAAGGAACTTTCACTCCTTCTCCTATGTCTTGGCCACCCCTCTTCCCCCCTCCTTGCGTTGACTTGGGCGTCAAGTTAGCTCCTATGTGGGTTGATTTAGGCATCTAATTTAGGACCTCCTTGGCTGGTGCCTGGACCCCAATCGACCTCCTCTTTGACTTGGACTTGGACCATGAAATGAGTGTAGCACTTAGCTGAATCCCCTCCATAGTTCTTAAGCTGTTCTTCCACCATTTGCGCTTTCTTGATCTCCCATTAAAGCCCAATAACCTTGTCTTGCTTCTCTTTAGCTTGTGACCTTGTGAATGACTTTCATGGTGCTTCTAAATATTTATCCTTGTCCTTGGAGCTATCATTTCCCTCCTCTTGAAAAGAATTCGTCCTTGAATTTGCACCTACATCAAAGAAGGATAAGTCAGCAACATTGGAAGTAGCACTTACTTGAAACTTACCAGGAACATCCAATTTGTAAGAATTATCTCTAATCCTTTCAAGTACTTTAAATGGCCCATCTCCTCTAGGGTGCAATTTTGTCTTCCTTTTTGAAGAAAAACTCTCTTTCCTCATATGAACCCAAACCAAATCACCAAGCTCGAAGATAACTAGTTTTCGACCTTTATTTCTTCGTAAAGTTATTTGCTCATTCCTCCTCTCAATTGCAAGTCTCGTATGCTCAGAATAGTCTTCATCAAATTAGCTTTATTTTTTCCATCAAGACTAACCATCTCATTAGTAGGCAAAGGCAATAGGTCAAGGGGTGTAAGGGGGTTAAAGGAATAAACAACTTCAAAAGGAGAATAACCAGTAGATGAATGAATAGTTCTATTATAAGCAAATTCTACCATAGGCAAGTGATCCTCCCAAGAAATTAATTTTCCTTTTAGAACAACCCTTAACATATTTCCTAAGGTTCTATTTACTACCTCAGTTTGCTCATCAGTTTGTGGATGACAAGAAGTAGAAAACAACAATTTTGTTCCCAATTTTCTCCAAAGCACATGCCAAAAGTGGCTTAGGAACTTAGCATCTCTATCACTAACAATAGTTTGAGGTATACCATGCAATTTAACAACTTCTCTAACAAATAAATCAGCAACATGAGACGCATCATTAGTCTTTAAACTAGGAATAAAACGAGCCATTTTTGAGAGCCTATCTACCACAACAAAGATGTTATCCTTACCATAACTTGTTCTAAGAGGTCCGAACACAAAATTCATGGAAATATCAATCCAAGGTGAAATAGGCACATGTAATGACGTGTATAAACCATGTGACAACACCTTAGATTTAACTTGTTTGCATTCAAGGCATTGAGCACAAAATCTTTCCACGTCTTTTCTCATATTAGGCCAAAAAAAAAAAAATTCAGCAAGGATATCAAGTGTTTTAGGCACACCAAAGTGTCCCATAAGCCCCCCACAATGTGCTTCCCTCACAAAAACTTCTCGCAAAGAACAATTAGAGACACAAAGCTTATTCTCTTTAAAAAGAATCCCATCTTGCAGATTATACTTCTCAAAAGGCCCATTTAAACATGCCGAAAATGCTACATCAAAATCAGAATCATCGACATATAAATCCTTAATATGATCAAATCTCATCAATTTAGAAGTAAGAGTAGAAACAAGAGCGTAAAGAGTAGAAACAAGAGCGTACCTTCTTAAAAGTACATCAACAACTATATTGTCTTTACCTTGCTTGTAGCTAATCAAATAAGGAAATGTTTCAATCAATTCAACCCATTTGTCATGTCTTCTACTCAATTTACCTTGTCTTTTCAAGTATCTTAAAGACTCATGATCAGTTTCTATCACAAACTCCTTTGGCCACAAATAATGTTGTCATGTAGAAAGAGCCCTTACCAAGACATAGAACTCTTTATGATAAGTAGAATAATTCAATGCAGCCTCATTCAACTTATCATTAAAATAAGCGATTGGTTTAGTATCTTGTATTAAAACAACCCCAATATCTCTACCAGATGCATCGCATTCATATTCAAAGGACTTATTAAAATCAGGGAGTAGAACACAATTTATCCTTCAAAATATTAAATGCATGCTCTTGTTATTTTTCCCAATTAAAGACCTTATCCTTCTTAATGACTTCAGTTAAAGGTGCAACAATTGAACTAAAATATCTAACAAATCTCCTATAAAAGCTAGCAAGTCCATGAAAACTTCTAACTTCAGTAATGCTCTTAGGTGTAGGCCAATCTTTAATCGCTTTGATTTAATCTTCATATACCTCAACACCTCTAGAAATCACTATAAAACCCAAGAAAACTACCTTATCTACACAAAAGTGCACTTGGATAGATTTGCATACAATTGTTGCTTCCTAAGCACATTACAAACTTGTTTCAAATATTCGACATGCTCTTCAAAAGATTTAGAAAAGATCAGAATATCATCAAAATAAATGACTAAAAATTTTCCATGGAAATACTTAAAGATATGGTTCATTAACCTTATTAATGTACTAGGTGCATTAACCCAAACAGTATCACTAACCATTCATACAACCCATATTTAGTTTTAAAGGCAATTTTCCATTCATCTCCAGGATTCATTATAATTTGGTGATATCCACTCTTCAAATCAATTTTAGAGAATATTTGAGAATCATGCAATTGGTCAAGCATATCATCTAAATGAGGAATAGGATGGAGATACTTAAACGTTATTTTATTGATGGCGCGGCAGTCCACGCGCATCCTCTAAGTGACATCCTTCTTTGGCACCAAAAGCACCAGCACAGAACGGGGACTCATGCTTTCTCTTACAAATCCCTTATCAAGAAGCTCCTTTACTTGTCTTTGAGATTCTTTTGTTTCTTCGGGATTGCTCCTATAAGAAGGCCTATTAGGAATTTGTGATCCCGACACAAAATCAATTTGATGCTCTATTCCTCTTAAAGGTAGTAAACCTTTAGGAAGATCCTCAGGAAAAACATCTTCAAAATCCTGCATAAAGTTAGAAATAACACCAGGAAAAGAGGATGTTAGTGAATCATTATTAAGCAGAACTTCTTTATAATTGATAAAGATAATAGGTAGCCCCTCTTTTTTTGCAATTAAACACTCTTTGGCTTTTGCAAGGCTCACTTTTTTTCAATCTTAGCCTCTTTCCTTTCACCAACACTTTCTTTTTTTTCACTCTTCCCCACCTTTTCCTTTCTCTCATTACTTCCCTCTCTCTCTTCACACCTCACTTCATATTTTCCCTCTTTTTCTTTCCCCTCAGTCTCTCATTTTGATCCCTCCCCATGTTTCCCCATTGATTCTTTCATCTTTTTTTGATCTTCATACATTTGTGAAGGAGTTAAAGGTGCAAGAATGTACTTATTTCCATTATGATCAAGAGATTATCTATTTTTCCTCCCATCATGAAAATCACTCTTATCATACTGCCACGGGCGGCCCAACAAGGTATGACAAGCTTGTATGGGTACTATGTCACATAGAACTTCATCAGCGTACCTTCCAATCTTGAAGGAGACCATGCATTGCTTATTCACCTTGACCTCTCCACTATCATTTAACCATTGAAACCTATAAGATCTAGGGTGCTTCATCCATTCCAATCCTAACTTTCCACCAAATATGCACTCACAACATTAGCACAACTCCCATTATCAATTATCATAGAACACATTTTGCCTTTAATTCCACATTAAGTATGGAATATGTTTTACCTTTGTTATTCATTAGAGTGACCCAAATTAATGTTCATAATATTCCTAACCACAAAATTCACTCCACTATCAATGTAATCCATCTCCTCTCCTTCTTCACTCTATAGAAAATTTTCTTCTTGTTCTTCATTCGGTTCACTTTTTTCACTCTCATACCCCCCATCCTCTTTGATTAGAATGTTTCTTCTACTTGGGCATTCATAAGACTTATGCCCTCTACCTTGACTCTTGAGACATTGCATAGAAGAAGTAGAAGGGGAAGTTTTAGGCATAAAAAGCTTAACCCCCCCCTCTGTTGTCCTTGTCTTCATGGAATTTCGAAGTAGGTGTCTCCTCAGATTTCGACCATTGATTATTTGGAATGGTAGTTGACCGGCTTCTCCATGAGCTAGATTGATGACTCCTTTTGTTTTATCTTTCTACCTTTACAAATAATTCAACTAACTCATCTAAAGTTACATGTTGTTGTAATTCTATTACATCAGCCATTTCCTTATTTAAACCATTCAAAAACCCTAGCCATTCAAGAAGCAAGAATAAACATCCTAGGAAGCTCTACTCTATTCAAGGAAAAATATGAATCTTTGGAATCTCAAAGAGATCGTTTAACAAGATGTCAAGCTAAAGAGTGGCAAAACAAAGTCACTAGACTTCAAGTGCAAATAAAGAAGTTGTTAATTAGGAGGAAGAGCTCAAGGATAAAGGTTGTGAATTGTCTATGTGTTACAATTATTTTATGGCCCAAATTTATATCAAAGAAGAGGAGTATTGGATCCCAAGAGACATCCTTTGAAAAAGGTCCTAATCAGTCAACTTTTGGACCAATTTGGCGCCTAAAATGTGTCCAAATTTGCAGCCCATGAAGTTCTACAAAGTTACGTTTTTATAACATAAAAAGGACCTACTCGATGTCCAAGAAAGGTACAATAGGCATGCTAGATGCTAAGTGCAAATTAGAGCCAAGTTGCTTGCAAATTTCCTTCAAGATTTTATCAAAGATTAGTTTGGGACTTTCAAGATCCTATCCTAGATTAATTTTAACTTATTTCCATGTATTATGGTACTGGATTTATTTATTTCCTAGGTAGTTAAGGTTATGTTTTCCTTTTCCTAAGATTGTTGGAGTTACTTTCCAAGATTGAATTGGTTTTTATTTTCCCTTTTCCTAAGGTAGTTGGGCTTTTTGTCCAAAGTAGTTTAGGACTTTATTTCCTTATTTTTTAGTTAGAATTTTGTGACCCCCTATCTATATAAAGGGGTGTCTTCTTTGTTTTTGTAACGACCCGACCGGTCGTTTTTGAGAGTATTAGCCCTGATCCCCTGTTTATTGCTTTGCCTGTATCTTTTTCTGCTTATGCAACTTGCCAAGAGGTTTTTTTTGGTTTCAGAGTGATTTGGGACCCTTAGTCCCTAAAATTGAAGCTTAAGTTTTAGGATTTTGGCCATAGTCAAAACTGTGTGAAGACGACTTCGAAATGGATTTGCGTCGGTTCCGTTAGCTCCGTTGAATAATTTTGAACTTTGAAGTGTGTCCGGATTGTGTTTTGGAGGTCTATAGCTGAATTAGGCTTGAAATGGCGAAAGTTGAATTTTTGGAAAGTTTGACTGGAAGTAGGCATTTTTGATATCCAGGTCGGATCCTGATTCTGGAAGTTGGCGTAGGGCCGTAATGTCAATTATGACTTGTGTGAAAAATTTGAGGTCAATTGGACGTGATTTGATAGGTCTTGACATCGGTTGTAGAAGTTTGAAGTTTCAAAAATCATTAGGTTTAAATTGGAGGGTGATTCGTGTTTTTCTTGTTGTTTGATGTGTTTTGAGGGATCAACTAAGTTCGTATGGTGTTTTAGGACTTGTTGGTACCTTTGGTTGAGGTCCCGAGGGCCACGGGTTGGATTCAGATGGTTAACGGATCGAATTGAAAGTTGGAGGAATGGCTGAAGCATTGCAGCTTCTGGTGTAATAGCACCTGCAGTGGGGTTGATCGCATGGTCAGACTCGTATGTGCACTCATGTGTGATTTGGACAAGCCTGACCTATGGGCGCAAGTGCGAGGCTAGGACCGCAGAAGCGGAGCCGCTCCTGCGGAGAAGGGATCGTAGAATAGGAAGGCGAGCTGAGTGGGGATTACTACAGAAGCGGACTATAGTGTGCAGGTGCACACACGCAGGTGTGACCACCTGATTGCAGAAGCACACCCAGGTATCTTAAGTCAATTCCGCACCTACAATGGATTTTCCGCAGGTGCAGCATCGCATGTGCAACTGGAAGCCCTCAGAACGAAATCGCTGGGCAGAAAAGGGCTGAGTTCGAGGGTTTTATTACACTTTCAATTTTGGAACTTTGAGAGCTCAGATTGAGGCGATAATTCAAATGTTTTTCAAAGAGAACTTTGGGGTAATTATTCTCAACTCGTTTATGGTTATATTCCACTAATCTATATTTGATTTCATCATTTAATTGAGGAATTTGATTGAGAAGTTTGGGAAAGAGGTTGGAAGTTCTTCAACTAAGTTTTTGAGTTTTGATTCGGATTTGGATAATTTTCGTACGAGTGAACTCTTGAGTGAATGGGTGTTCAGTTTTTGTGACTTTTACCCGATTTCGAGACGTGGTCCCGGGGAGGCTTTTTAGAGCGGATTTGGTACTGTTGTGATATTTTTTTTGATATGTGAGACAGGCTAATTGTTGTAAAATCCGATTTTTCACCGAGTAATATCCTGTTACACCTTAATTGAGTTATACTAACATGTGTAGTTATCATGTTTAGCCTAGTTTTGCATGGGTACGTGTCTTAACTGCTTATTTGAATTATATGCAACATGTTTAGTTGAATTCCTACCTTTACTTGAATTATATCAACCTTAGCTATAGAATTCCTGTCGTTAATTGCTTTTCTTTATTGATTTGAGATGTGTGTTACTTTTGGGACTACGAGGGCGTACCTCGGGAGATCCCCCTGCATATTTACTTTTGGGACTACGAGGCGGTACCTCGAGAGATCCCCCTGCACATTTACTTTTGAGACTACGAGGCGGTACCTCAGGAGATATCCTCGCACATTTACTTTTGGGACTACGAGGCGGTACCTCGAGAGATCCCCCTGCACATTTACTTTTGAGACTACGAGGCGGTACCTCAGGAGATCTCCTCGCATATTTACTTTTGAGACTACGAGGCGGTACCTCAGGAGATATCCTCGCACATTTACTTTTGGGACTACGAGACGGTATCTCAGAAGATCCCCTATTGAGTATTTACTTTTGGGACTACGAGACAATATCTCAGGAGCGCCCATGTTGTTATCTCATTGTGCTGTGTTGTTATTTCTATGTGAATCAATTCTGTTAAATTCAACTGAAGATGAGTACATAAGTATGGCACATAGAGTGCTAGAATTGACATGATCGAATGGTTTATTGAAGGATCTAATAGTAGATATTAAAGACTATGGAGCTATATTGTGATAACAAAGCTTCGTTACAAATTGCTGCAAATCCCATCTACCATGAAAGAAAAAAACACATAAAAATTGATTGCCATTTCATAAGGGAGAAGATTCAAGAGGGGTTAATCCAGACTGCACACATAGGAATTAATGAGCAACCAACTGGCATTTTAACAAAGGCTTTAGGACACCAACATCACGCAGTTCTTGTTTCCAAGTTGGAAATGAAAAACATTTTAACAAAGGCTTTAGAACACCAACATCATGCAGTTCTGGTTTCCAAGAGGGGTTAATCAATACTACACACATAGGAAGCAATGAGCAACCAACTGACATTTTAACAAAAGCTTTAGGACACCAACATCACGCATTCTAGTTTCCAAGTTGGGAATGAAAAACATTTTCCATTCTCAACTTGAGGGGGGAGTGTAGAAATTATAAGCTTAGTATAGTTGGACCTAAAGCTATTTAACTGGTAATGTTCTAGAAGGTGTAGATAAGTAGTTAGTTGGTGGTTAAGTGTAAAAGTTCAGTTAGTTTGTTATATTATATTACGACCCAAAATCAACTATAGGTCGTGATGGCGCCCAACGTCGCTGTTAGCCAAGACAACAATGAACTACTAACTTAAATTGTCCATTTTATTATTTTTAAAATTGTAAGTCTTATTAAGTAAAGGATTCAATACATTTAAAAATTATGAATACTTAAAATATTAATAAGATATAAAATAAAAGATGACAATAATAAGCTGAACCATAAACAACCATTAGAGTATTCCAAAATCCGGTGTCTCAAGTGCATGAGCATTTACTCAGGAGTACAATAGTAATATAATATCTTTCTGGAATATAAATAAGACAGGATAAAGAAAATAGTACGATGGAGACTCTATGGGCTACGATACATAGTCTGGAATTTACAGCTCACCATAAAGTCTCCTCAGTAGCTGCACCTATTGTCACGACCCAAAATCCAACAAAGGTTGTGATGGCGCCCAACACCGGAGTTAGGCAAGCCAACAGTTGTTTACTAGTGAGATTATCCTTATTTGACATACTAGCCCCACATATTCCCAAAATTGTAAGCTTAGATCATTTAAATAAAAGCGGAAACATTAACCAACTTAAGTAAATACAACCACAATGATCATGAACCAATATATACAGTCCCAAAATAAAGAGTCTACTATGTGTGTGCCAGGAACTAGTGTCACAAGTCAACTGGCGAACTAGTAGAATATACAAAAGATGATATAAACTGTACTACCGTCTGAAAGAAGTAGACAGGAGTAAAAAAAAGATAACTCCATAGTACTGCTGAGAAATCGCCAAGGGAGACAGCTCACTGTGGATTCAAGTCTAGAATATACGTCAAGCTCCGCTCGGATAACCAGAAGCACCAGCCTCAGAACCTGTACAATTAAGTACAGAAGTGCAACATGAGTACATAAATATATATGTACCCAGTGAGTATCCCGCCTAACCTCGAAGAGGTAGTGACGAGAGGTCCACATGACACTCACTAAGGTCCAACAATATAATTTAACAGAATATAATAAAAGTGGTAGGCATGTAAAGACAGTGAAGAAACAAGTATATATGTAAGGTACTGAAATCCAGGAAGAATACTAGGAATGAATAAAACAATTACCACTTCACTTTTCCACATATATCTGTCCGATCAATATCCATGAATTTAGTAACAAATAAATCACACGCATGCAGGGTAAGGACAAACGGCCGGAGTCATAAGATAGTCACGCCCGTGCACTGCCGAGGATCGAACGACCCGTACCAAAAGTGCACCTCTCCACAAATGTACTCACATCTATGCACTGTCGAGGATCGAACGGCCCGTACGAAAAGTGCATCTCTCAATTCTCCGTGGCGTACGGCCAGTTCTCAGAAAGGTGGGGGGGGGGGGAATCACACTCCGCTCGTGGAATGTTAATTGCGAAGCGGTCACATGCACACACGTTATTCCTTTTAAAAGAAAATACTTTTTAGTGAACAATTTCTTACAAGTTTTTCTCAAATTCCATAACTTCGGGGAAATAAGCAAAATGTAACGTTAATTCGTTAAGCTTATAGTTCATATCAAGTAAAACACAAGGCATGATGTGGGCTTAACTACCCGGACATAATAGTAATAGTCGCTACGTACGGACTCTCCTCACTTTGTACGTACGTAGCCCCCACAAATTATCACATATAGCATTTAAATCACCTAGGGGGACAATTCCCCCTTACAAGGTTAGAAAGGAGACTCACCTTGCGTCGAATTTACTCCCCGGACCGAGAACGCGCCCGAAACTCCGAACTCTACACCCGAGGACTAGAAACTAGCCAAAAGTTATACAAATACATTAATTTATATTCAAAGCATGGAATTATCCTATTACTTAGCCAAATACACCATTCTTGAAGAAAATCTAAAATCCACCCCGGGCCCGCATGCTCGGATTCCAATAATTCTCGAAGGAAACACTCACCCAAAGCCTAAGGATCATTAATATACGATTTTTACTTGACTTCATAGCAAATTCACGGGTAAATTCTCAAATTATCGAAAGCCCTAAGTTACTACCCAATTCTTGATTTTTCACTAATTTAGGTAGTTAATTAAGCTAGTAACCCATGCCTGAAACTAATATTAGAGTAGAATTTACGTACCTTCAATAACCAAGTCGTTTGCCCCTCTAAAATGGTGGGAATCGTCCCAAGGAAGAAGAAGGAGATGAGAAAAATGAATTAAAACCCATGTATAAAACACACTATTTGAATAGTGTTTCCGCATCTACGAGTGAAGGCTCGCACCTGCGAAAATGGACTGGGGAGCCTGGGCCCGCGCCTGCGGAGTGGAGACCGCACCTGCGGCTCCGCTCCTGCGGAACTTTGTTTGCACCTGCGAGAAATGGCCAGACCACTGGGGGTCGCACCTGCGAGGCTGGGACCACAGGAGTGGTCTCCCACCTGCGACTGGTCAATCGCACTTGCGCTCACACCAGAACAGGTGCACCAGCAGCTATTTCAGCTGGTTTTTGGCCTCATGTGGTGTTCGGGAGGCACCTGGGCCCACCCGATCCCCCGTCCAAATATACCAACAAGTCCCAAATCATAATACGGACTCGCTTGAGCCTTTGGAACACCCAAAAAAATGCTAAAATTCAAAATCACACCTCAAAACCCCAAGAACCAAACTTAGGAACTTTAAGTTTTCTAGACTTTGCTAACAACGCGTCGAACCGACCTACACTACTCGGAATGACACCAAATTTTGCAGTCAAGTCATAAGTGACATAACGGAACTATTACCGATCTCAGAATTCCATTCAGACCTCGATAACAGAAAAACACGTCCCAAACCAAAATAGAAACTTAAGGAACTCATTTCAATATTGGGCGCCGAAACACTCCCGGGTCATCAGAAACCCATTCCGAACATATGCCCAGGTACGAAATCATCGTACGAAGCTAAAGGAACCGACGAAACTCGATTCCGAGGTTGCTTACCCAAAATGTTGATCGAAGTCAGACTTGGCCTTAAAGGCCAACCTTAAGGAACCAAATGTTCCTATAGCACTCTAAACACCTCCAAATCCCGGACCACCAGTCCCCGCAAGTCTTAAATCATAATAAGCCGCTATGGGAAGTTTCATTTAGGGGAACGGGGTCCGATAACACAAAATGACCGTTCGGGTCGTTACACTCTCCACCGCTTAAACAAACGTTCGTCCTCGATCTAGAATCATACCTGAAGTGCTGAATATGTGTGGATATCTGCTCCGCATGTCCTCCTTGGACACCCAGGTTGCCTCCTCAACTGGTTGGTCCTTCCACTGGACTTTTACGGCAAAAACTCTCTTGGACCTCAACTGGCGGTCCTGTCTATCAATAATAGCAACCGACTCCTCCTCATAGCCCAACCCCTCGTCCAACTGAATAGTGCTGAAATCAACCACGTGAGAGAAGTCGGCGTGGTACCTCCGGAGCATGGATACATGAAAACTGGATGAACTCCTGATAAACTGGTAGGCAAGGCCAGCTTATAAGCAACCTCCCCAACTCGCCTCAACACCTCGAAGGGACCTATAAACCTCGGGATCAGCTTGCCCTTCTTCCCAAACCTCATAATACCCTTTATGGGTGAGACTTTCAACAAGACCCTATCTCCCTCCATAAATGATACATCACGCGCCCTCTGATCCGTGTAACTCTTCTGTCTGGACTGTGCTGTATGGAGCCTCTCCTGAATCAACTTCACTTTCTCCAAGGAATCCTTCACCAGGTCGGTGCCATATAACTTAGCCTCGCCAGGATCAAACCACCCGATAGGGGAACGACATCGCCGACCATACAAAGCCTCAAATGGTTCCATCTCTATGCTGGACTGATAACTATTATTGTAAGCAAACTCGACCAAAGGAAAGAACTGGTCCCACTGACCTCCAAAGTCAATCACACATGCCCTGAGCATGTCCTCCANATTTGGTCAATCTATCCACAATGACCCAAACCGCGTCAAACTTCCGCAAGGTCCGAGGCAACCCAACCACGAAGTCCATAATGATGCGCTCCCATTTCCACTCAGGAATGGGCATCTGCTGAAGTAGGCCTCCTGGTCTCTGGTGCTCACACTTAACCTACTGGAAATTAAGACACCTAGTCACATACTCCAAAATGTCCTTCTTCATTCGCCTCCACCAGAAATGCTGCTTCAAGTCACGATACATCTTCGTAGCACCAGGATGAACAAAATATCGAGAACTGTGTGCCTCCTCTAGAATCCTCTCCCTCAGTCCATCAACATTAGGAACACATAAGCGGCCCTGAAGTCTCAGAACACCATCCTCGCCAATAGTAACCTCCTTGGCCTTACCCTGGACCACTGTCTCCCGAAGCTCTGCTAAGCACGGATCATAGAACCGCCGGGCCTTAATCTCCTCCAATAACGAAGATTGAGAAACCACATGTGCCAAAACTCGATGAGGCTCTGAAAGGTCTAATCTCACCATGCGATTGGCCAATGACTGAATGTCTAAGGCTACAGGTCTCTGCTCTGCTGCAATATAAGCCAAGCTACCCATACTCTCTGCCTTCCTGCTCAAAGCATCTGCTACCACATTTTCCTTGCCTGGGTGATAAATAATGGTGATATCATAATCCTTCAACAACTCAAGCCATCTGCACTGCCTCATATTTTGATCCTTCTGCTTGAACAAGTGCTGCAAGCTACAGTGGTCTGTATAAACATCACAGGACACTCCATACAAGTAGTGCCTCCAAATCTTAAGAGTATGAACAATCGCCGCCTCCAAATCATGCACAGGGTAATTCTTCTCATGAATCTTCAGCTGGTGTGAAGCATAAGCAATAACTCTCCCCTCCTACATCAATACACACCCCAAGCCAACACGTGAAGCGTCGCAATATACTGTGTACTTCCCAGAACCGGAAGGCAATACTAGAACTGGTGCTGAGGTCAATGCTATCTTGAGCTTCTGAAAGCTCGCTTCACACTCATCAGACCATCAAAACGGGGCATTCTTCTGAGTCAATCTAGTCAATGGAGCTGCAATAGAAGAGAACCCCTCCGCAAATCGGCGATAATAGCCTGCTAGGCCCAAAAAGCTCCTGATCTCTGTAGCTGAAGTAGGACGCGACCAACTCTGAACTGCCTCGATCTTCTGAGGATCAACCTTGATACCCTCTCCGGACACCACCTGCCCCAAAAATGCCACGGAATCCAACCAGAACTCACACTTGGAGAACTTAAAATATAACTTCTGTTCTCGTAAGTTCTGGAGCACAACTCTCAAATGCTACTCGTGCTCCCCCAGGCTACGTGAGTAAATCAAAATGTCATCAATGAAGAAAATGACAAAGCAATCAATAAACGGCCTGAACACCCTATTCATGAAGTCCATGAATGCTGCTGGGGCATTAGTCAAGACAAAGGACATCACCAGGAACTCATAATGGCCATATCTCGTACAAAAAGCAGTCTTCGGAACATCTGAAGCCCGAATCCTCAACTGATGGTACCCCGATCTCAAATCAATCTTAGAAAACACACGAGCACCCTGCAACTGGTCAAACAAATCATCGATGCGCGAAAAAGGATACTTGTTCTTAATGGTAACCTTGTTCAACTGGCGGTAATCAATCCACATCCGCATAGACCCATCCTTCTTCTTCACAAATAGAACTGGAGCACCTCACGCCGATACACCCGGTCTGATGAACTCCTTAGCTAACAACTCCTCAAGCTGCTCCTTCAACTCCTTCAACTCTTTCGGAGCCATACGGTACGGAGGAATATATATAGGCTGGGTGTCTGGAGCTAAGTCATTGCAGAAATCAATATCATGGTCCGGAGGCATGCCCGGAAGATCCGAAGGAAATACATCAGCAAACTCTCGAACAACTGGCACTGGATCAATCGTCGGAGACTCGGCGGTGGTGTCCCGCACATATGGTAGACAACCCTTCTCGACCATATGTCGAGCCTTCAAGAATGAAATAACCCGACTGGCTGTACTAACTAAAGAACCTCTCCACTCCAGCCTAGGCGACTCGGGCATGGCTAAAGGAACAGTCTTGGCATGGAAATATAGCACGACATGATAAGGAGATAGCCAAACCATGCCTAAAATAACTCGAAATCAATCATGTCGAGCAATAATAAATCTGCTCGAGTCTCGAACCCACAAAATGAAATCACATAGGACCGGCAAATCTGGTCTACAACCACAGAATCACCCACGGGAGTGGACACATAAATAGGTGAGCCCAAGGACTCACGAGGGACATCCAGAAAATGAGCAAATAAGACTGAAACATAGGAATAAGTGGATCCTGGATCAAATAATACCGATGCCTCTCTACCACATACTGAAATAATACATGTGATCATGGCGTCTGAGGCCACTGCATCTGATCTGGCCGGAGTGGCATAGAATCTTGCTGGAGTACCGAAAGACTAGGCTCCACCAGAGTGAACATGAGCTTCCTGACTTCCCCCTGACTGGCCTCCACCTCTAAGACGACCCCTGCCGACCTGTCCTCCACCTCTAGGTGGCCGGACTGCTAGTGTTGGACCCATCGACCGATAATCCTGCTGCACAGCCTTGCCCCAAAACCTGGGAAACTGCCTCCTCATATGACCTGGCTCTCCACACTCGTAACAACTCTTAGGTACCATAGTCTTCTGCCCCGAAGAAGAGCCCTGAATGGATGGAGGGCGATGAGAGCCCTCTGGCGTAGCACTGAAGTAAGGGCCGGAGGATCTTGGATGACTGAGATAACCACTTTGCAAACTCTGAATGGCTGGAGGATGGTAGGAACGCTCTGGTATGGCACTGAAATGCAACCTCGCTGGAACACCTCAGGGAGGTGGTGGAGATGCTGAATATAAAGGCCTGCTGGGCTGACCACTATTATACTGACCCCTGCCCCTAGCTGGGGCACCTCTGAAATCTCCAGAGAATCTAGCCCTCTTATCCTGCTGTCCCTGCTCCCTGCTCGTCGACCAATACCCCTCGATCCTGCGAGCAATCTCTACCACGAGCTGATAAGGAGTACCCATCTTCACCTCTCGGGCCATGGTGGCCCTAATACCTGTATGTAACCCCACCACAAATCTCCGCACTGTCTCAGCATCTGTAGGAAATATCATAAGTGCATGGCGAGACAACTCTGTAAATCTGGCCTCATAATCTGTCACTGACATCTGCCCCTACTCTAGCCGCTCAAACTGGTACCGCAGCTCATCCCTCTTAGAGGGTGGGATATATCTATCCAGAAACATCTGCGTGAAATACTCCCAAGTGACAGGAGGAGAATCTGCTGGCCTGCTGAGAATATAGGACTGCCACCACCTACGAGCTCTGCCCTCCAATTGGAAGGTAGTGAAATCCACTCCATAGGACTAGTATCCTCATGTTGTCCAGTCTGTCCCTGCAACTATCCACAAAATCATGGGCGTCCTTGCCACGCTCACCCCCAAATACTGGAGGGTGCAATTGGCTCCATTTATCCAATAACTTCTGCAGATCGCCGTCCGCAGCTGGTCTAGGCTTAGGTGCTGCTGCAACAGGCTGGACCCCACCCACGGGCAATGTAACCAGGGTATGAAAAAATGCTGTTGTCTGTCCTGCAGCCTGGGCAGTAGGGGTCTGGACTCCCCCTCCCTCCTGAGAAGTGGCAAGATTTGCTGGAAATAAACCAGCCTGGGACATAGTGTCCATAAATCTCATCATATGGCCCATGACTGTTTGGAAGCCTGGCGCCGTCATAAAGTCTACTTGTGCAGGATCTGATGGAGGCACCTCATCCTGCTCCTCTATAATAGGTTCCTCTGGAAGCGGGACCGGAATAGCTCTGGGATGCCCTCGTTCCCTACCACGGGCTGGTGCCCTCCCCCGGCCTCTGTCGCGGCCTCGGATAGCAGGGGTAGCGGCCCTTCCAGGGTCTGGAAGATTAGATGCACGCGTCCTCACCATATGTGAGAGAATAGAAGAATGAATTTAGTAAATCATCGACTGCACGATAGAATAAGAACAAAGAGAGGTTTCCTAACACCCTATGGATTCCTGAAGATAAGTACAGACATCTCCGTACCGATCCGCAAGACTCTACTGGGTTTGCCAGTGACTCGTGAGACTTACGTGAACCTAGTGCTCTGATACTGTTGTCACGACCCAAAATCCAACACAGGTTGTGATGGTGCCCAACACCAGAGTCAGGCAAGCCAACAATTGTTTACTAGTGAGATTATCCTTATTTGACATACTAGCCCCACATATTCCCAAAATTTTAAGCTTAGATCATTTAAAAGAAAACGGAAACATTAACCAACTTAAGTAAATACAGCCACAATGATCATGAACCAATATATACAGTCCCAAAATAAAGAGTCTACTATGTGTGTGCCAGGAACTAGTGTCACAAGTCAACATGCGAACTAGTAGAATATACAAAAGATGATACAAACTGTACTACCGTCTGAAAGAAGTAGACAGGAATAAACAAAATATAACTCCATAGTACTGCTGAGAAATCTCCAAGGGAGGCAGCTCACCGTGGAGTCAGGTCCAGAATATACGTCAAGCTCCGCTCGGATAACCAGAAGCACCAGCGTCAGAACCTGTACAATTAAGTACAAAAGTGCAGCATGAGTACATAAATATATATGTACCCAGTGAGTATCCTGCCTAACCTCGAAGAGGTAGTGACGAGAGGTCGACATGACACTCACTAAGGTCCAACAGTATAATTTAACATAATATAATAGAAATGGTAGGCATGTAAAGATAGTGAAGTAACAAGCATATATGTAAGGTACTGAAATCCAGGAAGAATACTAGGAATGAATAAAACAATTACTACTTCACTTTTCCCCAGATATCTGTTAGATCAATATCCATGAATTTAGTAACAAATAAATCACACGCATGCAGGGTACGGACAACCGGCCAGAGTCATAAGATAGTCATGACCGTGCACTGCCGAGGATCGAACGACGCGTACCAAAAGTGCACCTCTCCACAAATGTATTCACATCTATGCACTGCCGAGGATCGAACGACCTATACCAAAAGTGCATCTCTCAAAGCTCTCTATGCACTGCCGAGGATCGAACGACCCGTACCAAAAGTGCATCTCTTAATCCGCCATCGCATACGACCCGTTCCCATAAGAGTGGGTGGGGGAATAACACTCCGCTCACGGAATATAAATTGCGAAGCGGTCACATGCACACACGTTATTCCTTTTAAAAGAAAATACTTTTCAGTGAACAATTTCTTACATGTTTTTCTCAAATTCCATAACTTCGGGGAAATAAGCAACATGCAACGTTAATTCATTAAGCTTATAGTTGATATCAAGTAAAAAACAAGGCATGATGTAGGCCTAACTACTCGGACATAATAGTAATAGTCCCTACGTACGGACTCTCGTCACTTTGTACGTACGTAGCCCCCACAAATTATTACATATAGCATTTAAATCACCTAGGGGGACAATTCCCCCTTACAAGGTTAGAAAGGAGGCTCACCTTGCGTCGAATTTACTCCTCGGATCGAGAACGCGCCCGAAACTCTGAACTCTACACCCGAGGACTAGAAACTAGCCAAAAGTTATACAAATACATTAATTTATATTCAAAGCATGGAATTCTCCTATTACTTAGCCAAATTCTCCATTCTTGAAGAGAATCTAAAATCTTACCCCAGGCGCGCATGCTCGGAATCCAATAATTCTCGAAGGAAACACTCACCTAAAGCCAAAGGATCATTAATATACGATTTTTACTTGATTTCATAGCAAATTCACGAGTAAATTCTCAAATTATCAAAAGCCCTGGGTTACTAATTAATTCTTGATTTTTCACTAATTTAGGTAGTTAATTAAGCTAGTAATACATTCATGAAGCTAATATTAGAGTAGAATTTACTTACCTTTAATAACCAAGTCGTTTGCCCCTCTAACATGGTGGAAATCACCCCAAGGAAGAAGAAGGAGATGAGAAAAATGAATTAAAACCCGTGTATAAAAACGCACTGTCTGAACAGTGTTTTCGCACCTGTGGCTCGAGGACCGCACCTGCAGCCTCGCACCTACGAGCGAAGGCTCGCACCTGCGGAAATGGACTGGGGAGCCTGGGCCCGCGCCTGCGGAGTGGAGACCGAACTTGCGGCTCCGCTCCTGCAGAACTTTGTCCACACCTGCGAGAATTGGCCAGACCATTGGGTGTCGCACCTGCGAGGCTGGGACCGCAGGAGCGGTCCCACACCTACGACTGGTCAACCGCACCTACGGTCACACAAGAACAGGTGCACCAGCAACTATTTCAGCTGGTTTTTGGCCTCGTGTGGTGTCCGGGCCAACCTCTTAGACTTCGCCAACCTCTTAGACTAACCGAATGTAGAATAACCTCTTAGACTTCGCCAACCGGATGTAGATCTGGGCCAACCTATTAGACTTCGCTAACAACGCGCCGAACCGACCTATACTACTCGAAATGACACCAAATTTTGCAGGCAAGTCATAAATGACATAAGAGAACTATTCCCGGTCTTGAAACTCCGTTCGGAACTCGATAACACAAAAATGCGTCCCAAACCAAAATAGGAACTTAAGGAACTCCTTATTTCAATATTGGGCGCCGAAACACTCCCGGGTCATCAGAAACCCATTCCAAACATACGCCCAGGTCCGAAATCATCGTACAAAGCTACCAGAACCGACGAAACTCGATTCCGAGGTTGCTTTCCCAAAATTTTGACCGAAGTCAAACTTGGCCTTAAAGGCCAACCTTAAGGAACCAAATTTTCCTATAGCACTCTAAACACCTCCAAATCCCGGACCACCAGTCCCCGCAAGTCATAAATCATAAT
Organism: Nicotiana paniculata; assembly: GCA_005239505.1. Classification (NCBI taxonomy): domain Eukaryota; kingdom Viridiplantae; phylum Streptophyta; class Magnoliopsida; order Solanales; family Solanaceae; genus Nicotiana; species Nicotiana paniculata. The sequence continues at coordinate 7,251 of ML363004.1, read as the reverse complement.
AAGCCGCTATGGGAAGTTTCATTTAGGGGAACGGGGTCCAATAATGCAAAATGACCGGTCGGGTCGTTACACCTATGCGCCAAGATGACCACTGAATAAACCTGACATATCCTACACATTTAGTGTAGAAGTGCAGCATGAGTACGTAAATCAACGCGTACCTAGTAAGTATCTAGTCTAAACCCCGGAGATGTAGTGATGAGGGGTCGACATTGACACTAGAGGTCCAATAAAGCAATATGATAAATCATAAGCATATATGAAGTACAACAGTAATAATGGGGTAAAACTCTAAATTACATAATCTTCAAAAAAATTCTTTTAAGGATATAAATTTCTCATGTTCGTATTCTATCTCAACAACTCAGATGTATCAAGTTCCAGTATCAAACGATTAAGGAATACCATATAAAATTCCAGGCATCAGTGGAAGGATAATCTCATGAATATTCAGACTACTGGTGATATAACGCACGATTATGCTGAGGTCGTACGGCCCGATCCAGAATAATTTTTACACTGCCGAAGGTCAACCGACACGCACCATATATGCATCTATTATACTGCCGAGGCATTTAGCCCGCTCGACAAGAAAGGAGGGAAATTATCGAATTACGAGGCACGTGCTTACAACATAGTACATGAGCATAAAGTGAATATAACCTTTACCATTTCTCAATTTACTTGCCAACAACTCAAGTTGATAAGGCTCGGCCTAATATATATATATATATATATATATATTTTTGTTTTGTTTTGTTAGCATTAGTATTGATTTGATCTTGATTTGGCTTTATCTATAATGGACAATAAAACTTATTAAAGCATTCAAAATTTCTAAGTCCAAACTTGAAATAACACGTTCAAAGATAAAACTATGAAAAGTTTAAAAAATATTTATAAATTATATTACAATAATTTTTTTTATGCATTCAATATACTTAAAATTTCTATATATGTTATGCCAGGTTGATTTGGGTTCGATTTGACCTTTATTAGTTAAAACCAAACCAAACCAATTATGGTTGAGTTTTGTTTCAATCACCAAACCAAATCAAACCGAATCATAGTCGGGTTTTCTTTTCCCGGTTTGGCTCGAATCAACGGTTTGGTGCGGTTTGTCGATTTCCTTTGTACACCCCTAGTTGCTATCTCAAATTCAATCGAATAGTAAGTCTCAAATATTGTCTATTTAGGATCCTAAATTTTAACGATAAAAAATTTTCAGTTTAAAATATTAGATATTTTACATAATAAATAAGGAAATATTAAATAAGTACAGTTTTTTAGTTGACTTGAAAGTCCTATAATTTTGGAAATTAAATTATAATTACAATTTTTCCATTATGAAGCCTATTTTTAAATGGTAAAATAGTGAACGACATTTTGATAGTGGCTTCGTACTTTCAATATAGTATAGAAAGATTGATAGATAGAAAAGAAGAAGAAGAACCCCAATCATCAAATTTATCCAAACAACAACAAATCTAACAAACCCACTTTGCGATTAAGAAAAGAAGAAGAAGAACCCCAAAGAAATAGCAAAGAAAGGAGCACCACAATAGCTTACTACTGTAACACACCATAAATCACCTTAAAACTTGCTCGCTAGCTGTCACAACCCAAAATCCACTATAGGTCGTGATGGCGCCTAACGCCGCTTTCAGGCAAGCCAACGGTGATTTAATCAACTTAGTTACTCATTTTATTACTTTTTAAATCATAACTTTCATTAATTAAACAGTATGATAAGTGAAACATATATATGCACAATAAGTATATATATGCACAATAAGTGCAACAAGTGAAGCATGAGTACGTAAATCAATGCGTACCTAGTAGGTATCTAACCTAACCCCAGAGAAGTAGTGATAAGGGGTCGACATCGACGCTTAATAGTGGTTCAATAAGATATATGCAGTAAAAAGGCAAATAGATATGGGTCACAGTAAATAAACAAGTATAAATACGTGATAAAATCCTCCTCTCATTAATAATCGTAGGCTCTCAATTAGTAGTTACCTCCTCGACCGGAGTGCATATATGTATGATGGACCTCACAAAATAGGTCGTCCTAATTCAAATACGGAAAATTCACAGATACATTAGCTTCTTATCAAATAATACACACGATTTCAGAAGAGTATTTTAGAGAAATGCCGAGGCATACTGCCCGATCCCATCATACTGTGTGAACTGCCGAGGCTCGAATGGCTCGAACCATAGATGCATCTATTTTACTGACGAGGGGAACAACCCGCTCCCATGAGAGTGTGGTACATAATTCTGCCAAGGCGAACAGCCCAATCCTATTAGAATAAGAAGCTTTAACGAGTCCTTGACCCCACTCACGAATAAACGTGTGAGTTATAAATTTTTAAGGAAAAGCTTTCGACGAAAACGCATAGCACCGGAGAAATTCATAAGAGAAGTGAAATTATTCTACCGCTAATCATGAATCCCGTCAACTCTCTAAAATAACAAGTCTATCACTCTACGCGATTCTAGTCTCAAGCTGTAACGTAAAATAAAGGAATTTAATAGGCATGAGACAACTCAAATAGTACAGTTATAGCATGACGGTAACCTAAGTCTACCCGGACATAACATGAAACTTGCTACGTACGGACTCTCATCACCACGTGCGTACGTAGCCCTCGCAACAAGTAGCACATAACAAATACATAACCAGGGTACTTTCCCCCTCACAGAGTTAGACATGAGACTTACTTTGCTCCGAAGTTCCATAACCGGCTCCAACACCACTCTAACACCTCCATTCGATGCCTGTCGCTCCAAAACTTGTCAAACAATGTGCAAACCAATAAATGTACTCTAATACTCATAATAAATCAATTCATAACAATTCCTAACTTCGCTCGAAGAGTAGATAAAGTAATGTAACGACCCGGCCGGTCGTTTCGAGAGTTATAACTCCATTTCCCTCATTTCTACTTCTTTATGTGTTATTAAGCTTTATTATGTTGCATCGGGTTGGTTGGTTCAGATCTGGAGTGGTTTTGGAGTGGAATGAGACTCTTAGTCTCTGTTTTAGAAGGTTAAGTTGGAAAAGTTAACCAAATGTTGACTTATGAGTAAACGGTCTCGGATTTGAATTTGTATGGTTCCGTTAGGTGATTTTGGACTTAGGAGCGCATCCAGAATGTAATTTGGAGGTCCGTGGTAGAATTAGGCTTGAATTGGCAAAAGTTGGAAATTCAGTGATTTTGGTCGGTAAAATTTTTTATATCGGGGTCAGAATGGAATTCCGGAAGTTGGAGTAGGTTCGTGGTGTCGTTTGTGATGGGTGTGCAAAATTTCAGGTCATTCAGAAGTGATTTGATAGGTTTCGGCATCGTTTGTCGAATTTGGAAGTTTAGAAGTTCTTAGGCTTGAATCCGAGGGTAATTCGGTGTTTTGAGTGTTCCGAAGGTTCGACTAAGTTCATAGTTTGATATGTGACTTGCTGGTGTTTTGGTTGAGATCCTAAGTTCCTCGGGATGATTTCAGATGGTTAGTAGAGAGTTTTGAAATTAAATAAGGCACCTGAAGTTGCTGCTTCTGATGTTTTCGCACATGCGAAGAGGGGACTACAGGTGCGAGCTCGCAGATGCGATGGGGGGAGCCGCAGATGCGGAAAAGGAGGGCCAGGATAGTAGTCTCATATGCGTAGGAATAGTCCCGCAGGTGCGAGAAGTGGACCGTAGAAGCGAATTCTAAGGAATTAAGTGAGAACCGCACCAGCGATGTATTTTCCGCAGGTGAGACGTCGCAGAAGCGGCTATTGGACCGCAAATGCGGAAGTTCTGGGCAGAAGGTATAAATTTTAGACTTCGCAAAATTTGCTTCATTTTCCACCATTTTTAGTCGGCGTTAAAGCTTTTGACAGCGATTTTGAGGAGGAATTCAAGGGTTTATCAGTAAGGTAAGTGGCTTGATCCCTAATACTCGTATATGTGATGATTTCCCGTTGTTTAATCATTTAATTAGTGGTGATTAAGGGTGAAAATGAGGGGTTAGGGCTTGGGTATTTGGATATTTTGATTTAGGATTTGAGGGGTCAAATGGATTTGGATTTTGATAGATCTTGTATGTATGGACTCGTGAGTGAAAGGAATTTCTAGTTATGTGATTTTTGTCGGATTACGAGGGCTGGGTTTGGGTGAATTTAGGGATTTCTAGTTTAAATTGATAGTCTTTGTGCGGTATTCTTTCCTTGGCCTATATTGATTGCATTGTATTGCTTTTGGTTAGATTCAGGATGTTTGGAGGCCGAGCCGGGAGGCAAGGGCGTCACAGAGTAGGATTTTGGATTGATTGAGGTAAGTAACGTTTCCAAACTTGGTTCTGTGGGTTCGAAACCTCGAGCTATGTGTTATGTGAATAGTATTGAGGTGACACACATGCTAAGTGATGGGAGTGTGGCCGTGCACCGTGAGAATTGTGGCCTGGTTCATTCCATGGCTCAACTTAGTGACTCTTTCTTGCTGATATCCTTGTTTCTATCATGTGATTAAGTAATTGTGCTGTAAATCATGCTAGATATCCTGTTAGGTCTTCACGCCGATACTATTGAGACCCGAGTGGTTGTTTCTTGCTGTCATCTCACTAGTTTCACTGATATTCTATACTCAATCTTATTCATGCATATCATATCTTGTCTCAGTCTTAGTTGTTGTTATTTGGCACATCATATCATTGTTTCGGGCTAGTTTCATGGCATTGTGAGCCAGTGTGTGTGAGACTATAGAGTGATGAATGAGGAGGCCGAGAGCCTGAATATGAGTGACAGTTATGGGATCGGGCTGCACGCCCCAGTGGTTATATAGATGATTGTGATAGAGCTTGGGCTGTAGGAGCCCCTCCAGAGTCTGTAACACACCCTAGTGGGCGCATATGCTATTTTTGAGGGATGGATCTTCCCTGGGCATGGATCTTGCCCAAAGTATTTATACCCGGAGATGGATTTTCTCCATATGGATGGAATGGCCTTCCTCGGTACTGAGCGACTATTGTCAGTGATGTGCATATATTCCGGGATGGATCCTCCCTGGGTCGGATGGCCATATACAATACCGAGTGGTTGAGCGCTTAAGAGTGGAGGTACATGGTACATTTTTATACATTACGTGCATTGTCACTTAGAGATATTATGAGCTTATTATTTTACATTTTTAAGATTTGCATTTACTTTACTTCTTGAGATGAATACTCGAATGGAAAGCATGCATACTTTACTGCACAATTTAATTTTGCTTATTTGTTGAGGTTTAGTCCGTCATTACCTCTCAGTCCATAGATTGGACTTGTTACTTACTGAGCTGGTGTACTCTTGTTACCCCCTGCACCTGGTGTGCAGATTTTGGTATCTCATGCCACGGTAGCGGCTGTTGACTATTCCATCGCCGACTTTTCATCAGAGATAGTGAGGTAGCTGCCTGGCGATCGCAGTCCTGCCTTTCTCCTTCCTTATCTTCTGTTTTGTGTATTTTGGCTATTCTCATACTATGTTAGTCTTGCTATATTTCAGAACAGTTGTATTGTTTTACTCATGACTTAGTGATACCCGATGTCAGGCTTTTATTTTCCGCATTTTTGGTTTTGAGTTTATCTCTTATACGAAATTTCAGTTTGAAAAAGGTTGTTATCTACTTTTATTAAATATCGAATTGTTTGGGAGTGTGTCGGCTTTCCTAGTTCCATGATAGGCGTCATCACGACCGGGTTGGTTTTGGATCGTGACAAGTTGGTATCAGAACCTAGGTTACATAGGTCTTAGAAGTCATTAGCAGGTTTAGTAGCGTCTTGCGTATCGGTGCAGAGACGTCCGTACTTATCTTCGAGAGGCTGCATAACCCTTAGGAAAAATCTCACATTCTTGAATTCTTGTCGTGCGAATCCATTGATTCTAGTAACTAAACTTCTATTTGTTTCATTCTCTCAGAGATGGTGAGGACCCGCGCTACCGGTTAGGATGACCAGCCACTAGTTAGGCCCGTGAGAGGCCGCGATCGAGGTCGTGGTATGGGTAATGGTGCAGCCCGCACAGCAGCCGGGGTAGTACGTGTAGACCCTCCCATTGCTCCAAATCAGGTCCCAGCTGTAGATGCTCCAGCGAGACCAACTCAGGCACCTCCAGTGCCTATTGTGATTCCTGGCCTTCAGGAGGCCCTAACTCAGATCTTATCAGTGTGTACTGGCCTTGCACATGCGGTCTCAGTTACTACGACCGAAGCTAATTCTCAGGCCAGGGGAGGCACTCAGATATCCGCTGACCATACACCCGAGCAGGTTGTTCAGGGACTTCAAACACCGAAGGCACCACCAGCCTAACCGATTGCACCTGCTCAGGATTATTTGGTTCCAGTCATGCCTAATGATGAGAAGAGTAGATTGGAGAGATTTGGTAGACTTCAGCCTCCGACTTTTAGCGGTGCAGAGGGCGAGGATGCCCATGGTTTCTTGGATAAGTGTCAACGGATTTTTCGGACATCAGGTATTCTGGAGACCAGTGGAGTCTTATTCACTACCTTCTAGTTCTCGGGAGATGCATTTACTTGGTGGGAGGCTTATGAGAGGCGTAGGCCTATTGGTGCAGCTGCCCTTACCTAGCATCAGTGTTCCGCTCTCTTTCTGGAGAACTATGTGCCTGATGCGTGGCTAGAATTCATGATTTTTAGCATTATATACCTTGCATTTTATGTGCTTTAATGATAAAAATACACGTCGTATGTGCCTAATAGGGTTTATTTAATGTGTACGTGAATTAGAAACGGAAGCCGGGCTAAATGAGATCATAAACGTCGGAAAATACGCTCAAGAGTCGAAAAGGAGCGACCAAGGACAAGCCTGGCGTTAGCCAGGCGTTTGGATCTTAAGGACAGGAGGTGCCTGGCATTAGCCAGGCGTTACCCTTCAAACTCCAGGGGGTTCCTGGCGTTACCCAGGCGTTACCCTTCAAACGCCAGGGGGTGCCTGGCGTTACCCAGGCGTTACTCCTTAAACGCCAGCCATGGCCAGGCGTTAGCCAGGCCTTAGCCTGCTAACGCCTGGGTACCTGCTTCAGTGAACTCCGAGTTTTAAAGGTTTTTAAGTGTTTCCAAGTGGGAATAGAAGTCTCTTACACGGTTATGGTTTATCCCAACCATATAAATAGACCCAAGAACATATCTTTGAGGAGGGAGGCGCTTTTGGAGAGCAAAATACACACACAAGATCATTGAAGGAGCAAGGATTATCAGTTTTCTTCAT
>ML363000.1:0-92656 GCA_005239505.1 Nicotiana paniculata | reverse complement strand
ATTCCTCGCACGATTTCTTCTTATCTGCTATCTATCTCTACTTGCTTTAATTGTATATTTTAATCGTCACATGTTGTCACGACCCAAAACCTACCTTCTGGTGATGGCGCCTATCGTGAAACTAGACAAGACTAAATCCAACATGTTTCTCCCTTACAGTGAAAACATCGTTTGAATTTAACAGCGAAAATGTTTAACATTAATAAAAGCCCATTTAAACACAAACTTTACCCAAAATGCGATACAACTGTCCTAATAATCGTGGCGTCACTGAGTACATGAGCGTCTAATAACTGGGACATAGCCCACAACAATGTCTATAGAAATAAACTCAAAAGTGCAAATAAACTAAGGAAGGGAAATCTAGGTCCGCGAACGTCGTGCATCTACCTCAATAGTCCCCGACTCCAAATGCCAAAAATCAGCAGTCGCTGCTGTGACCAGAAATGTCTGGATCTGCACACAAGGTGCAGGGAGTAACATGAGTACACCAACTCAGTACGTAGCAAGACTGAAAGGTAGTGACGACTCAACCTCCACAGATATAACAAAATAAAATGCGCGGAATCGTAGGGATGCTTCAAGTCAATTATACAGTGTAAGACAATAAAGTAAGTGTAGATCTGAACCGTGCATGGTATACATGCTAATGCACAGGATGTATGAAATGCACCATGTGATTTCACTCTCAAGTGCTCAACCACTCGGTACTGTATATAGCCATCCGGCCAAGGGAAATCCATCCCGAAATATATACAAAATTGACTGCAAGTCACTCAGTATCGAGAAAAAAGGGAAATCCAACCTTGTGGAGAAATCCATCTCCAGGTGTCAAGTTTCATCGGACAAATCCAAGCCCAGGGAAATCAATCCCTCAATAATACCATCCGCGCTCACTATGGTGTGTTACAGACTCTGGATAGGCTCCTACAGCCCAAAGCGCTATCATAATCATCAATATAACCGCTGCGGCGTGCAGCCCAATCCCATAACTGTCACCCATAACCAGGCACTCGACCTTACTTAGTCATCAACCTCTCCATTCTTACCACGGTATCAAAATTCCATGAAAACAAAACCGGAACAATGATACGATGAGTCAATAAATAACTGAGACTGAGTCATGACAGAAAACACATGATCACGACTGAGTATGAAATAGTAAGTAAAACTAGTGAGATGACAACAAGAAACGATCGCTAAGGTTAAAACAATACCAGTACAAGGCCTAAACATGATATCTAGCACGATACGACTCAAATACTCTATCACTTGATGAAAACATGAAAATCAACATGATAGAGTCACTAAACAGTGCCATAGAGTAATCCAAGTCACCATTCCCATGGTGCACGCCCGCACGCCCATCACTTGGCATGTGCATCACCTCAATACCAATCACATACCATATAATTTGAGGTTTCGAACCCTCAGAACCAAGTTTGAAAGTGTTACTTACCTCAAACCAAGCAAATTCCTATTCAGGAATGCCCTTGCCTCTCAATTCGGCCTCCGAACATCCCGAATCTAGCCACAAGTAATACAACATAATTAATTTAGTCTAAGGGACCAAATCCACAAGAAAAATATCAATTTATAGCCCAAATTCCGAAATTAGCCCGAATCCCGCCCCCGGGTCCACGTCTCGAAACCCGACAAAATTTACAAAACCCGAAAGAACATTCACTCACGAGTCTAACAATCTAAATTCATAAAAATCCAACATCATTTGTTCTCTCAAATCCCCAATTTTCACTCTACAAAATCTCAAGCCCTAACCCCTTATTTCACTTCAAAAACCCCTCTAATTAGGTGAGAAATCAATGGGAAAACTAATAAAGTTGAAGTATTAAATTAGTGAATATCCTTGAATCCCCTTCAAAAACTCACCTCAAAAGCTCCAATGTCCGAGTTAAAAATGGTGGAAATGAGGAAAAATCTCGAAGTCCTCTATTTATACATTCTGCCACGTGAAACCGTATTTGTGTTCCCCTTTTCCGCTTCAACGATGCCTCACCTGCGGAATTAAAATGTAGGTGCGGAACTCACTTAAAATCCAAAGTTCCACATCTGCGTCCAAATCTCGCACCTGCGATAGCGCACCTGCGCATCTCCCTCCGCTTATGCAGAACTAGCCAATTTCCCCCTTTCCACATCTGCGTCCCAGGTCTCGCACCTGCGGGATTGCAGATGCGACCCGCCTTCTCGCACCTGCAATTCCAGTCCAACTCAGCACTTCCCGCAACTGCGACCTCCCATGCGCTTCTGCAGTCTCGCACCCGCGGCTCCTTCTCTGCAGGTGCGAAAAACACTAGCATCAACAGTTCATCTGCATTTTCCAAGTTCCAAACCTTCCGTTAACCACCCAGAATCACCCCGAGGCCCTCGGGACCTCAACCAAACATACTGACACGTCCCATAACATTATACGAACTTAGTCGAACCTTCAAATCAGTCACAACAACATCAAAACGTCAAATTACCCTCGAATTCAAGCCTAAGAACTTCTAAACTTCCAGATTCCGCAACCGACACCGAAACCTATAAAACCACATCCAAATGACCTCAAATTTACACACACGTCACAAATGACACCACGAACCTACTCCAACTTCCAGAAATCCATTCCGACCCCGATATCAAATATTTTCACTGCTGACCAAAATCACCGAATTTTCAACTTTCGCCAATTCAAGCGTAATTCTACTACGGACCTCCAAAACACATTCTGAACCCGCTCCTAAGTCCAAAATCACCTAACGGAGCTAATGGAACTATAAAAATTCAATTATGAGATTGTTTACACATAAGTCAACATCGGGTTGACTTTTCCAACTCAAGCTTCTAATAAAGAGACTAAGTGTCTCAATTCACTCCGAAACCACTCCGAACACGAACCAACTAAACCGGTATATCACAATATAGCTGAAGAACACAAAAGAAATAGAAATGGGGGAAACGGGTCTATAACTCTCGAAATGACCGGCCGGGTCGGTACATACTCCCCCTCTTAAACAAACGTTCGTCCTCGAACGGGTCTAGAAACATACCTGGAGTCCCAAATAGGTGTGGATATTTTCTCCGCATCTCCCGCTCGGTCTCCCAGGTTGCCTCCTCCACAGGCTGACCTATCCACTGCACCTTCACTGAAGCAATATCCTTTGACTTCAACTTCTGAACCTGCCGATCCAAAATGGCCACCGACTCCACATCATAAGTCATATCACCATCCAACTGAACAGTGCTGAAGTCCAAAACATGGAACAGATCGCCAATATACTTTCGGAGCATAGAAACATGAAACACTAGATGCACACTCGACAAGTTGGTTGGCAAGGCAAGCTTGTAAGACACCTCCCCTATCCTCTGAAGCACCTCAAAAGGCCCAATGAATCATGGGATCAACTTTCCCCTCTTCCCAAACCTCATAACGCCCTTCATGGGTGATAACTTCAACAAAACCTTCTCCCCGAACATGAAAGACACATCACATACCTTTCTGTCTGCGTAGCTCTTCTACCTTGACTGCACCGTATGAAGCTGCTCCTGAATCAATTTCACCCTGTCTAATGCATCCTGGACCAAGTCTATACCTAAGAGCCTAGCCTCACCCGGCTCAAACCATCCTACCGGAGATCTACACCTCCTCTCATATAAATCCACACACGGAGCCATCTGAATACTCGACTAATAACTGTTGTTATATGCAAACTCCGCGAGTGGCAGAAATTAGTCTCATGAACCCCCAAAGTCAATGACACAAGCGCGTAACATGTCCTCCAATATATGAATAGTGTGCTCGGGTTGTCCGTCCGTCGGTGAAAGGCTGTGCTCAACTCAACCTGAGTACCCGACTCTCATTGCATGACCTTGCAAATCTGCAGTGTAAATGAGTGCCCCTATCTGAAATGATGGAAACTGGGACACCATGCATGCGAACAATCTCTCGGATGTAAATCTCAGCCAACCTCTCTAAAAAGTAAGTAGTACCAACTGGAATGAAGTGCGCAGACTTGGTCAGCCGGTCCACAATAACCCAAATAGCATCGAACTTCCTCGAAGCCCGTGGGAGCCTAACTACGAAGTCCATGGTGATCCGCTCCCACTTCCACTCTGGGATCTCTAACCTTTGAAGCAAGCCACCCGGTCTCTGATGTTCATACTTAACCTACTGACAGTTGAGACACCGAGCCACAAACCCAACTATATCCATTTTCATCCGCCTCCACCAATAATGTTGTCTCAAATTATGGTACATCTTCGCGGCACCCAGATGGATGGAATACCGCGAGCTGTGGACCTCCTCAAGAATCAACTCCTAGAGCCCATCCACATTGGGCACACATATCCGGCCCTGCATCCTCAACACACCATCATCACCAATAGTCACATCTCTAGCATCACCTCGCTGAATCTTGTCCTGAAAAACGAGCAGGTGGGGGTCATCATGCTGACGCTCCCTGATACGGTAATAAAGAGAAGACCTGGAGACCACGCAAGACAATACCCGACTCGGCTTCGCAAATATCCAACTTGACAAGCTGACTAGGTAAGGCTTGAACTAAGGCTGTCCAACAGGATAGGACAGTCCGCGTCCCGTCCCGTCCCGTCCCACTTAATTCTAAACGGGATGGGTCCCTGTTAAACGGGACACAGGATAAGATGGGATGGCCATTTTATCCCATTTTCCCGTCCCGTTTCGTCCCGCCTGTCCTGTGTTAATTTTTTTTTTGAATTCTAACAGTTGGGAAACGACTTTAATTGCAAAAATAGCCGTTCCCAATAGCAAAAAATAGCTATAATTGGCCTCCACCACCCCTCCCTAAACACCCCTACCCCCAAACTTTTAATATACCCCTAAGTTTATTAAATTGTACTTTGGCCCTATTTTCTACTATAAATATCTCCCATCCTTCTTTATTATTCCCCACAAAAATCAATCATTCTCTCTCAAAACTCTTACATTCTATCTATATTATTCTTTTAGTTTTCTCACTATCAACTATCGAGTGATAAGTTTCAAGTATTTGGGCAAATTTTTGGAGCAACTTTCAAGCTTTAAATTAATTTGTCAAATATTTTGGGCAATTTATTCAAGTTTCAATTCTATTCACGGTGCACTCATTCCATCTCCTAATTTTAATATATATTTTTTGCATATAATTTTAGTGCTTAATTTTTGTGTTTACTTTACGTGTTTTATTTTTTCGTATTTCATTTGTGTGTTTAATTTTTGTGTTAACTTTTTTAATTAATTTCGTATTTAAATTATTGCACCGAAAAATATATTTGGCTTTAAAAAAACTAGTAAAAAAGTAGTAAAGGTGAAAGTAGTAGTAATCCTAATCCTAACCCTTCTCCTAGAATTAGAACATATACAGATGAAATGACTCATGTTGATGAAACTTCATTTTCGCAACCCCCCTCATGTTGTAATATTAATTTCGGAGAACAACTAGATCATGAAACTTTACAAAGACAATTTGGAAATGATATTTTTATTGAGGATGAAGAAAATGAGGAAGAAGAATTAGATGAAACACCCACTAGTCCCGCAACACAAGCTCCAACTCAGACTCAATCTCGGTCAGGAGGTTTACCCCCTGTACCTCATATAAGGGGTAAGCCTATGGGTGAACGACCCAAAACATCACTTGTATGAAAAGTTTTAAACATGATAAAGTCAATCAACATGCTACATGTGGAATATGTAAGCAAAACTTTATGCACACCAAAAGTGGTGGGACAGGGGGTTTAACTAGGCACTCAGGTAGGGAGAACAAAGCTTTATGGATACAAGCTAAAATAGAAGTCGGACTTATAGAGGATCCTAGCACCGGTACTGACACTCCTAGTGGATCTAGCGGGGGTTCTAATTTTGTACAACAATAGTTTGACCCTGCTTCTGGTACTATTTTACGCCCCTATAACAAAGATAGAGATCGTGATAACTTAGCAAAAATAGTGGATGTTTGTGGCTTACCTTTTACTTTTCCTTCCTACCCTGCTTTTGTGCATTATATACAAGAAACTTATTTAGATTTTAATGTTATCCTGGACATGGAATGGTTGTCGCCCCATTATGCTATTCTTGATTATCACGATAAGACAGTGACGATGGCTATGCCAGGCTTACCGCGATTAGATTGGAGGGGTACCTTAGAGTATACTACTCACAGGGTTATTTCATTTCTTAAGGCTCAGCGAATGGTTGAGAAGGGGTGTGATGCGTATTTGGCCTGTGTGAGGGATGTCAGTATTGGTACTCTTAGAGTTGATTCAGTTCCAGCAGTGAGGGATTTCCCATATGTATTTCCAGCTGACCTTCTGGGCATGCCGCCCGACAGAGATATTGATTTTGGCATTGATTTATTGCGGGTCACTCAACCCATCTCTATTCCTCCTTACCGTATGGCTCTTCCTGAGTTGAAGGAGTTGAATGAGAAGTTGCAGGAGTTTCTTGATAAGGGCTTCATTCGGCCCAGTGTGTCACCTTGGGGTGCTCCGGTCTTGTTTGTGAGGAAAAATGATGGTTCTATGTGCATGTGTATTGATTATCGCCAGCTGAACAATGTCACAGTGAAGAACATGTATCCATTGCCTCGCATTGATGACTTATTTGATCAATTACAGGGTGCCAAGGTGTTTTCCAAGATTGACTTGCGTTCAGGCTATCATCAATTGAAGATTCAGGAGACAGATATCCTGAAGACTTCTTTCAGGATCAGATATGGTTAATATGAGTTTCTTGTCATGTATTCCGGGCTGACCAATGGCCCAACAGAATTTATGAATTTGATGCACAGTGTGTTACAGTCTTATCTTGACTCCTTCGTCATTGTGTTTATTGACGACATCCTAGTGTATTCCCAGACTCGGGAAGATCATGAGCATCACCTGAGGACTGTGCTTCAGACTTTGGGAGAGAAGAGGTTGTATGCAAAAAATTTCTAAGTGTGAGTTTTGGCTAGACTCAGTGGCATTCTTGGGTCATGTAGTATCGACTGATGGGATGAAGGTATATCCGAAGAAGGTGGAGGCAGTACAGAGTTGGCCTAGAATTTCATCAGCTATGGAGATCCGCAATTTTCTTGATTTGGCGGGGTATTACCTTCATTTTGTAGAGGGATTATCATCCATTGCAGCACATATGACTAGGTTGACCCAAAAGGGTTCTCCATTCAAGTGGAAAGAGGAGTGTGACGAGAGCTTTCAGAAGCTTAAGACATCTTTGACTACAGCCCCAGTGTTGGTATTGCCTACAGGTTCGAGGTCTTACACCGTCTATTGTGATGATTTGCGGATTGGTCCTTGCACGGTGTTTATGCAGGACAGTAGGGTGATTGCCTACGCGTCCAGACAATTGAAGGTGCATCAGAAGAACTATCATGTCCACGATCTTGAGTTAGCAACTATTGTTGACGCCCTGAAGATTCGGCATAATTATTTGTATGGTGTCCCTTGTGAGATATACACCGATCATCAGAGTTTGCAACACCTGTTCAAACAAAAGGATCTTAACTTGCGTCAGCGGAGGTGGTTGGAGCTACTTAAGGATTACGACACCACCATTTTGTACCACCCGGGGAAGGACAATGTGGTGGTCGATGCTTTGAGTCGTCAGTCTAGGAGTTTAGCATATCTTCCAGAAGCGGAGAGACCATTAGCATTGGATATTGAGGCCTTAGCCATCCAGTTTGTGAGATAAGATATTTCTGAGCCGAGGCAAGTATTGCCTTGCGTGATCTCTCGGTCTTCTCTTTATGACCGTATCAGGGAGTGTCAGTATGATGACCCTCATCTGCTCGTCCTTCAGGACAGTTCACAAAGTGATGCTAGAGATGTGACTTTTGGTGATGATGGCATATTGAGGATGCAGGGCCAGATATGTGTGTCCAATGGATGGGCTTCGGGAGTTGATTCTTGAGGAGGCCCACAACTCGCGGTATTCCATCCATCCGGGTGCCGCGAAGATGTACCAGGATTTGAGGCAACACTATTGGTGGAGGAGGATGAAGAAGGATATAGTTAGGTTTGTTGCTCGGTGTCTCAACTGTCAGCATATTAAGTAGGAGCATCAGAGACCGGGTGGCTTGCTTCAAAAGTTGGAGATCCCAGAGTGGAAGTGGGAGCGGGTCAACATGGGTTTCGTACTTGGGCTCCCATGGACTTTGAGGAAGTTTGACACTATTTAGGTGATTGTGGATCGGCTGACCAAGTCTGCTCATTTCATTCCAGTGATGACTACATACTCTTCCGAGCAGCTGGCTCGAATCTACATCCGAGACATTGTTCGCCTTCATGGTGTCCAGTTTCCATCATTTCAGATAGAGGCACATAGTCTACATCACAGTTCTAGAGAGCCGTTAAGCAAGTGTTGGGCACTAGAGTGGAGCTGAGCACATCATTTCACCCTCAGACAGACAGGCAGTCCGAGTGCACGATTCAGATACTAGAGGATATGCTCAACGTGTGTGTGATGGAATTTGGAGGGCCATGGGACCAGTTCTTACCACTTCCGTGTTTTCCTACAAAAACAGTTACCATTCCATCATTTAGATGGAACCGTATGAGGCTCTGTATGGTAAGCGGTGTCGGTCCCCAATAAGTGTCGAGCCGGGTGAGGCTCGATTATTGGGAACAGACTTGGTCCAAGATGCCCTGGATAAGGTGAAGGTGATTCAGGATAGACTTCGCACAGCCCAGTCCAGATGGAAGATTTATGCGGACCGGAAGGTTGGTGATTTAGCATTCATGGTTGGAGAGCGGGTCTTGCTTCGGGTATCACCTATGAAGGGCGATATGAGGTTCGGGAGGAAGGGCAAGCTGAGCCCAAGGTACATTGGTCCTTTTGACATGTTGTGGAGATTACTCTACCTCCCAGCCTAGCAGGAGTTCATCCCGTATTCCACGTTTCTATGCTCCGGAAGTATCACGGTAATCCGGCTCATGTATTGGATTTTAGCTAAGTATATTTGGACAAATATCTTTCTTATGTTGAGGAGCCAATGGCTATTTTGGATAGGCAGGTCAAAAAGCTAAGGTCAAAGAACATTTCTTCAGTAAAGGTTCAGTGGAGGGGTCAGTCAGTGGAGGAGGCGACTTGGGAGACCGAGCAGGATATGCACAACCATAATCCTCATCTTTTCATAGCTTCAGGTATGTATCTATACTAGTTCGAGGACGAACGATTATTTTAAAAGGGGGAGGATATGACTACCCGGTCGGTCGTCTTGAGAGTTATGACCTCGATCCCTCATTAACTGTTTCCCACATATCTATTTCTGCTATTGTGACTTGTCGGGAGGGTTCGTTTTGGTTTTCGAATTGAATTGAGACACTAAGTCTCTTATTTGGAAGCTTAAGTTGGAAAAGTCGACTGGATGTCGACTTGTGTGTAAACAACCTCGGATTTGAATTTTATGGTTCCGTTAGCTCCGATAGGTGATTTTGGACTAAGAAGCACGTTTGGAATGTGATTTGGAGGTCCGTAGTAGAATTAGGCTTGAGTTAGCGAAAGTTTGAATTTTGGCGATTTTGGCCGGCAATGGAAATTTTGATATTTATGTCGGATTAGGTTTCCGGAAGTTGGAGTAGGTTCATGGTGTCATTTTTGACTTGTGTGTAATATTTGAGGTCCTTCGGACATGATTTGATATGTTTCGACGTCATTTGTAGAATTTAGAAATTTCAAAGTTCATATGCTTGAATCCGTGTGTAATTCATGTTCTTGATGTTGTTTGAGGGTGGGACTAAGTCCGTATGATGTTTTAGGATTGGTTGAAATGTTTGGTTGAGGTCCTAGGAGCCTCAAGTGAGTTTTGGATGCTTAACAGATCATTTTTGGACTTTGGGAGTTGGCAGATTTTCTAGTGTTTATTGTAGAAATTTTCTTCATCGTGTTCGCGAGGGAGATCTCGCGATCACGTAGGTCTTCTGAGAGGTCAGCTAAAGTTTGTCTTTGTGTTCTCGAATATGAAGACACGATCACGTAAGGTTATCAGGCTGTGAATCACGAACGCGTGGGCGAGGCCGCGTTCATGAAGAAGAAGTGAGGCAACAATGAAGTTTAAGTGTTACTCTTCGCGGTCGCGTGAGGACAATGACGATCGCGTAGGTGTGAGCAGCTAGTGCATCGCATTCACATGGGGTGTTCCGCGTTCGCGTAGAGTTAAAATCTGAGGAAGCGAAGTTATTATTCGCGATCGTGAGGCTATTTCCGCAATCGCGATTAAGAAATCACTGGGCAGTATTAAAGATTCAAAAACCAGGGGTTTTAGTTCATATCACAAAATTGAATTGGAAGCTCGGTAGAATGCGATTTTTGGAGAGATTCTTGCGTGGGTGTTTTGGGTAAGTGATTTTTACCTAGTTTTGGTTAATTCCCATGATTATGTCTTTAATTTCACCATTAAATTAGTGAATTGGGGTGGAAAATTGGGGGAAAATTCTTAGGGAGAATTTTGGGGGTTTGATCAGGATTTTAGCATCGGATTTGAGAAAAATTGGTATGGTTAGACTTGTGAGTGAATGAGTGTTCATAATTTGTGATTTTTACCCGATTCCGAGATTGGTCCCGGGGAGGCTTTTTGAGCGATTTTCCAATTTCTTGATTTAACTTTGATTCCGTTTGCTAGATTAGTTTCTTGTAGTTATATTTATGTTATGTAATTGGTTTTGGCTAGATTTGGGCCATTTAGAGTTGGATATTAGAGGAAAAAGAATTATTTCGGATTTATTTGAGATTGGTTCGCAATAAGTGGATTGTCTAACCTTGTGTGAGGTAACTCCCCTTAGGATCAGTACTGTTGTTGATATATGAGGGTCGTGTACGTGAGGTGACGAGTACGTACACGGGATAATGGTTGTAAAACCCTATTTTCACTAAATAATAACCTGTCTTTCCTCTTATTTGAACTTATTAGCATGTGCAGTATCCTGTTAGACTAAGAAAGCATGCCTACTTGCTTTAACTGTTTACCTGAACTACGTGCATCATGTTTAGTGAACTTACTTGTCTTTCCTTAACTTGTACTTAGATTAAATTGTAAGATTTCATTCCATAACGATTGAATTCTATTGTTTGGCTGCATATTTACCTTGGGACTACGGAAGGTATGTCGAGAGATCCTCATGTACTGCATATTTACTTTGGGACAACAATACGGTATTCCAGGAGATCCCCCTGTCTTACATGTTTACTTTGGTACTACGGAAAGGTATTCTGGGAGATCCCCCTGCACATTTACGTTTGGGACTACGAGACGGTATCCCAGGAGATCCCTTGTTGTATTGTTGTGTACTAAGTTGTTGTTCTCTGTGTTTCTTCCTTGTTAAATTTCAGCCTTTATTTACCGCGATATTTCATTTTGCCTTGCCTTATTGTATATATATAAATATTCCGGTAGGGCCCTGACCTGACCTCGTCACTACTCGACCGAGGTTAGTCTTGGCACTTACGGGGTATCATTGTGGTGTACTCACGCCCTTTCCTACACATGTTTTTCGTGTGCTGATGCAAGTTCATCTTACTAGCCTCATCACAAGTCATAGTCGCTGCTGCTTATTGGAAACTTCAAGACATCTGTCCGCTCCCACATATCCTTGGAGGTCCCCTCTGTCCCCTTATGTTCATTTTTCCTTCTTTCTGTAGAAATGATGTATAGAACATTTAAGACTTCGTAGTATCTTGTGACTCACGGTGTTCTAGGTTTTGGGAATTGTTTTTTTGTACATTTCAGAAGTTATAATTTTATATGTCAAGTGGCATTCAGTTGCTTATTAGATATTTGTTATTGTTAGTAGTTAATGTTCATGTTTTTGTTTCATTTCCGCAAAGTGTTAGGCTTGCCTAGTTGTAGAGACTAGGTTCCGTCACGACAACTCACGGAAGGGGGAAATTGGGTCATGACACATATGTGTCCTCTTATTTTGCTCCCCATTTAGGCGTATCTCGGGATTCCTTGAGTTCCCCTGTTTATGTATCTACTCTTGTGGGAGATTCTTTTGTTGTGGAACGCGTATATCGGACATGTTTGATATCTCTTAGTGGTTTTGAGACCAGAGCCGATTTAATATTACCCAGCATGGTAGATTTTGATGTTATCTTGGGCATGGACTGGTTGTCGCCCCACTATGCTATTCTTGATTGCCATGCTAAGACCGTGAATTTGGCTATGCCAGGCTTACCACTATTAGAGTGGAGGGGTACCTTAAAGTATATACCCCGCCGAGTTATTTCATTTCTTAAGGCTCAACGAATGGTAGAGAAGGGGTGTGACGCGTATCTAACGTATTTGAGAAATGTCAGTATTGATGACCCTACACTTGATTCAGTTCCAATAGTGAGGTACTTCTCATATGTGTTTCCAGCTGATCTTCTGGGCATGCCGCCCAACAGAGATATTTATTTTGGCATTGATTTGTTGCCGGGCACTCAACCCATCGCTATTCCTCCTCACTGTTGGCTCCTCTTGCATTGCAGGATTTGAAGGAGCAGTTACAGGAATTTCTTGATAAGGGCTTCATTCGACCTAGTGTGTCACCTTGGGATGCTCCGGTCTTGTTTGTGAAGAAAAATGATGGTTCTATGCGTATGTGTATTGATTATTTCCAATTGAACAAGGTTACAGTGAAGAACAGCTACCCATTGCCTCGCATTGATAACTTATTTGATCAGTTACAGGGTTCCAGGGTGTTTTCCAAGATTGACTTGTGTTCAGGATATCATCAGTTGAATATTTGAGAGCCGGATATCCTGAAGACTGCTTTCAGGACCAGATATAGTCAGTATGAGTTTCTTGTCATGACTTTTGGGCTGACCAATGCCCCAGCAAACTTTATACATTTGATGCACAGTGTGTTCCGGCCTTATCTTGACTCCTTCGTCATTGTGTTTATTGACGACATTCTGGTGTACTCCCGGACTCCGGAGGATCATGAGCAGTACCTGAGGACTGTGCTTCATACTTTGAGAGAGAAGAGGTTGTATGCAAAATTTTCTAAGTGTGAGTTTTGGCTAGACTCAGTGGCATTATTAGGTCATGTGGTATCAAGTGATGGGATCAAGGTAGATCCGAAGAAGGTGGAAGCAGTGCAGATTTGTCCTAGACGGTCATCAGCTATGGAGATCCGCAGTTTTCTTGGGTTGGCAGGGTATTACCGTCTTTTTGTAGAGGGATCTATTGCAACACCTATGACCAAGCTAGCCCAAAATGGTGCTCCATTTAGGTGGACAGAAGAGTGTGAGGAGAGCTTTCAGAAGCTCAAGACTCTTTGACTACAGCCCTAGTATTAGTATTGCCTACAAGTTCGGGGTCTTACACTGTATATTGTGATGTTTCACGGGTTGGTCTTGGCGCGGTGTTGATGCAGGATAGTAGGGTGATTGCCTACGCGTCCAGATAGTTGAAGGTGCATGAGAAGAACTATCCTGTCCACGATCTTGAATTAGTGTTGATACACAATTTTTACCAAAATAATTTTTTAATTGCATATATGTCTTCAAAATCATGCGTTAGCATCAATTGGTATTTTTCATATTTTTATTAATTTTCCTGGTATTTTATTTCTAATAAATATCATAAATTGCATCACAAATGATTTCAAAAACATTTTTTGGCTTAATTTACTATTTATGGTCTTATTAAGTCCAATTATTCTATAAATAGCCAAATTGGCTCCTTTTTGTTACAATTACAATAACTTTGCAATTATAGCCCATGCATACATTTTTATATTATTTTTATACTACAAATTAGTCTTTTGTATTTTTAAATACTAAATAACCATTTTTTTTTAAAACATTTCCATGCATGAAATTCAATTTTTATAAGTAGTAATTATTTTATAAAGTACTTTTAATTAATTCATTTGGGGTATTTAATAAATAGTCATTTTTCATTTCAATTCCAGCCTAAATCAGTCAGCCCAAATACCAACCCAATACAACCCTCCCAAACCCCTCATTTTCTCTCATCACTCCGCTGTCACCCCTTCCCCTTCTCTCCAAATTCTCTCAAAACCTAACCCTAACTCTCCCTCGCCATCACTCATCTGCCGTCGACCATGGTGGTATCTCACCACCCTGAGACCTCCAAGGGTCTCTCTTACACCAGGTTTTGCTGTCTCTAAGGTCCTCAAGGGACCAGGGCCAGTCCACTTACGACTTTGGTTCTGTTTCGCCGGTCATCTGTCGTCGACCATGGTGGTATCTCACCACCCTCAGACCTCCAAGGGTATCTCTTACACTAGGTTTTGCTATCTTTAAGGTCCTCAAGGGACCAGGCTAGTCCACTTACGACTTTGGTTATGTCTCGCCGGTTTCAGGCCATTATGGTTCGATTTTGAGTAAGATCTTCCTATTTTGCTTTAAACCTATGGGAATCTAAGCCTATATCTTCATCTCTATGTTTTTTTTTTAAAAAACCCTAATTTCATCTCTTGAACTTCTCAGATCCGTACAGTACTGAGACGGTTCGAACTTATTGTTTACTTGTTTTGTGAAGACTCTTCTGACTTTTCAAAGTAGCTTTTCATTTTCCTAAACTAGGGTTTCTTAAAAGTCTTTCTTCAAAAATGATTTCTGATTTTAAGTGTTTAATCTCATGTTCTTATGTGTTTTCGACTGATTTTGTTAAGTTTTTCCTTAACCCTAACTAGTTTATGCTAAAACCCTAATTTTTTGTCATTTTTTCTTTTAAATCTGAGTCTGTCAATGTTACTTGCTACATTATTTTGTTCTATTCTTTTATTCTCATGATTTCTCCTTAGTCTAATTTAAATGTCTTGTGATTTTCTTTTTACCCTAGTACGTCTCTATTAGGGTTGCTGATCCGATTTCTCGACTGATTCTGTGAGTTTATGAAATTGTATTTAGCCTACTTGTGAACCTATATTTTCCTCCCTTAATCAGCATTATTTTTTTGAATTCTGATTCGTTGATTTGCCATGTTAAAACATATGTGTTGATTCTTGATTATTTCCTTTATTTGCGACCTTATTTAGTTTTCTTACCTTATTTGATTAACCGTGATATTTACTGATTCTTCACTAATTATTTCCTTAATTGAACTCCTGTCTATTTACTCCTAATTTCTCACTTGATTTTCTTTCCTTAAGTGTGTCCTGCCCTTTACCGGTGGGTAATTACCCTTAAAGGGAATCTATGCTGATTTTGTGCATAAATGATTTTGTGGTTTTCTTAATTGTTGAAAACTGATTTCCTTTATCTTATTCTGCTCTGATCTTAACTTCTATATATACTCTTCTCTATTCTCACTTTTGACACACGAATATTATTTCACCAATACACTTACACTATAAAAGCTCTTTGTTCTTTTCTGCTACTTGCAATACTCATTAGTCTAGCCGGTTGTAAGCCAAGGCTAGCCATTGCACAACATATGCTTTTCATTATGTGTTTTCTCTCCCTAAATGATATGTCCCTGGTTATATTTCTTTAATCTAAACCCTATTTGTTTCATTACTGCCTTAGTTCATCAATTACGAGTTCCATTCTTGTTCTTGTTTACTGCCTTGATTAACATGCCTAATCCTGTCTTGTTCAACATGTGATAATTTCCTGTCTACTGCTTTATCTAGCATGTCTCAATCTTTCTTTAGCATGTCTAAACTACATTGTTTTTTGACTGTTTCACCTAGCGTGTCTCAATCTTGTTCTATTTAATATGCAATTAGCATATCTAAACTGTGATTGCCTGCTTACCACTCTACCTAGTATGTCCAAATCTTGTTTGTTCAATGTGTCAGCATATCTACACTAGGAATACTTGTGTGGTGTTTGCCTAGTCTGTTCATTTAAATTCCTACCTATTCTACTTTACTGATAAGATCATGATGAGTTATCTAGTCTCTCAAAGTAATTCTGGTCATGTGCTTAATCATGTCCACTGTTAATGTATTTTCAACATGGATTTACCGTGATCCTGGCTCTATGTCTCAATCACCTACCCCTTTATAACTAACTTAGTAATTCTATAAAACTCTTGGAAATTTCTGTGCATCCCGTTATTTATGTGCTCCATTATACACTAATGTGTATTCTATATATCCTCAATCCCCTCAATCCCTGTTTGGGATCTGTTTCCTAAGTCTGCCAACTGATCTGTGTTTTGATTTCAAAGGTGTTTCAATAATTTTTACTTAAACTGTTTTATCACCAAACTATTTCCTATTTTTCAAAACCTTTTCACTCCTAGAGTCCTCTTTATACTGTTTTACCAAAAAACCTTTTTAAAACTATGTCAAGCACTCTCGCTTTACTCCTAAGTTCCTAGGTTCTACGCCTCCAGTGTGTGTACTGCCTTGGGATCCTCTTGAGATCTCTTTGAACTCTGGCACACTAGGGCTGGCCCCTCCACACTGCACTTACTCAATCCCTGTTATGAAAAGTCTAGGCGTGAGCACGCCCGGGATCCTTGAGGTCCTTAGGGAACTCTAACACACTTGGACAGAAATTTGGCTATGAAATCCCTTGGCATTTGAGATATTGAAGGTCTGGCCTTACCAAGTTTTCCTTGGGCCTCTTTCAGGCTCCCTAGAAGTCGATTTCTGTTTCATTTATGTAATTTATTCATTGGTCTGTAATAATTATTTGTAAACAAATATTGGGGTGGCTAGTGAAAAATGGGGAGGGTAGTTGTATGATCTCGTTAATGATACTGGGTAGAAAGCATGTTATAGGTTTATATTCTGTGAGTTCGCATTAGAATCCATGTCCTAGAGCTGATAGCTGAAATGCTAATTTACTTGCAAATCATACCAAACCTGCATTAGATATCCTGTTCTTAGGGCTTCACATTTACTGCTTCAGCATATCACATATTGCCAATCCATGCTTTAATGTTGCACAAGTATTCTCACTTAGAAATCCTTCTATTAAGTTAATGAATAACTTCAACAAAAAATCTGTCACCCCTGTGTGCATTTAGATACCATGTTCTAGGAATTCTGTTTGCATTCGTTTGAATACGCCTAGTTTAATTAAAATAAGTCACTGATCCTGAAGAGGCATAAAAATAGTCTCGCATATAGGTGTATGTTTTTCTGAGTATAACTGGTACCGGTCTTTCATTTTCAAATCCGTGTCACCTAGATCATCATGTTTTTAGGTTAAATAACTTCAAAAATTTTTAAAATATCTTGTAATTGTTATTACGTACAGTCCCACGCCTAGGGAATCCTTAAGTAATTAATCTCTATATAAAGTTGGAAACTGTATTTTTGATTGCTTACTGCTAAGTTTTACAGGACTTAAAATCAGTAGGCAAACTGATTAGGACCCTGCCATTGAGTTTGTGAAACAGTGTTGCATATTCTGTATATTAATTTTCACCTAGACATCCTGTCCTAGGACTCTTTCTAAAAACTGCATGTATTTGTGTTTGAGGCGTGCTGTTTGTGTGCTATATGTGTGGAGGTAAACATGAGCCTTTTAATTTCTTTCTTTAACATACTTGCTGGTCCTACCTGTTATTTGTTTGTATCCTAGATTTTTCCTTTCTAAATACCTTAGGGGTTGTCTAGAATTGCCCAGATTTAGAGGTCCTAAAACTCCTCCGAGACCACAAGGAAGGGACGAGTAACATCACACATAGAGTCCGTTAAATAAAATAAAACTCGCTTAATAACCACTAAGGGGTGGGATAATGGATAGAAAAAGGATATGATGACATGTGCGTTAATGCAACGTGTAGCCCCTCATTGAGGAGTGATAACCGGTCATTGCATGGATATGATCCTATAGGATAAATAACTTAGGACCCCTTTCACCCACTTACATATGTGTGCTTAGACTGCTAATCTGTTAAAACCTTTACTTTTTTACATATGTGTGCTTAGATTGCTTATGTTCACTTGATTAATTCACAAAGTAAGTGTGGCCGGGACCCACAGTTGTGGACTTCGAGGGGTGCTAACACCTTCCCTTTGAAGTAACTTCACGCCCTTACCAAATCTATGGTTAGACAATTAGTGTTATAAATGACCCGTAATAGGTGCCCTAACACACCTTAATTCGTTAGGTGGCGACTCTTCAAATTCCTTACATCCCTTTTCCCAAAAGGAAATGAGTTGTCCCAATAATGTCAAAAACCCTGACTAATCCGAAAGAAGAGGAAAAAGGGGGGCGCGATAGCATGGCAACTCTGGTGGGGAGTCTAGGCTTTTACAATTACAAACCGCTTTGTGAATTTGTCTAAATGTGCTTTATTTTGTTAATGCTTGCACCCTTTCCCTTTCTCCTTTATGTGCAATTATTTGTTTACTTTCCCAAAATGAAACTGACATGTTTCTTGTTCCCTTTGTAACCGCTTTTCAATTATAACTGTTGTATTTATCGCTTTCAATGGAACATGTTGTTTATTGCTTATTTATTGCTGCATACTCATGCTCAACATCATATACCACTCGTTCCTAAACAAATCCTATAGAAACGCTTGATGAGTGGTTATGCTCTTCCTATTTATATCACCTCTGAAATTCGGAAAGTCTTAGTTGCGGTAAAATCAGTCGATCAGCGGTGCAGTCGATGGTTCTGTGCCTTTCTCCTTCGAATTGTCCGCTCGAGGGTACCGGTCTATACCCTCATAGAAACCTTACTCTTGTTCTATTGTGCATGCATCATGGTCAAACCTAGCTGGGTTAATGTGTCGTCCACACAATAACCCTTTAAGACAGCCTTATCCAAAAGTCCACCGGGGTTTTCATAATCCCAACGGACATGATCACCTTCTGTGCATTAATTTGGAGAACTAAATGCATGCATGCTAATCACAAGTGTATAAATAGTCGAGTCTGGTGGGGGAAAGGGCCTAACCATTTTTGTCTTGCATAAAACGAGGCACGAGGTCCCCAAATTCGGTATGGTCAGCAATATCCCACCAATGCTCCTAGACTGGTGGGAAGACCTTTCCTCCAGTGATAAAAAACACGTGAAGAAGTATCTGGGCAATTCACCGTCTCTTTTGGACATCGAGCCAAACAATATGTTGATTGAGGCTGCTACTTTGTTTTGGGATAGTGAAAGAGTTGTATTCCTCTTTGGGAATATTGAAATGACACCGCTCCTAGAAGAAATAGGAGGACTAGCTGGACTGGTTTCGGAAATCCCTGGGTTTTTGGTACCTGAGAACCGCACGGGCAAAGGTTTTCTGAAAATAATGAGGTTGAAGAAAAATGCTTAATTGGAGTGTCTGAAACAATCCTACATAACCTTCAAGTACTTATATGAAAGATACGGTCACAACAAATCATACCATACCTATCATGACAATTTTTCCATCACACTGGCTGCGCAAAAGGATCCAGGATTCCGAGAACGAGCACCGTGAAATACATGAGACAAACAAGAGGCTGATCGACGAATGGAAGGATATGGCCATCCTTTCCAATAGGAAGCTGGAGTATCTGGAGCGAGGAATAGTGGAATTGGAGGGCAAAGTCATCAAAAGGATCAAGGATTGCCAGAACGTCGAGGGGAATGAAGGAGGACACCTGGCTTGAGCGTACCTACTGCTGGGACTGCACGAGCTAGGAAATTTGTTTGATGGAATCAAGAATATCGAATCTGGGGAAGGTCCTTCTGGGACCAAATAGGATAGATTTACCTTTTTTTTGCTTTCATAAATGTAATAAGGTCGAGTGTCATTAGTGACTTATTTCCTATTTGTTATTTTAGTATCGTTTTGGGATTCGTATAATTACATTAATGAAATGATGCATTTTGGTATCTAAGTTCTCCAAACAAACTTGTCGCTAGGCCTACCTCGAGTACAACGAGGCTCCCAAATTTAGGATGCGCGTTTACAATTATGCAATATGTGTTTAAATACTGCAAGTATTTTTCTCATGATCCTCTCTGACTTGGCTACCTTTTGTTTTTATTTTTATTTTTTTTATTATTCCCCTTCCCCAAAGGTTGGTTCGTGCATTCTGGCATCATCAGCATATCATACAAGATCCATGTGCCCTCGACCTTCTCCTCCTCCTAGTCCACCTAAAGGAAAAGGCAAGGGCAAGATGGAAGACTTGAATAACATCAGAAAGGAAAACACAACACCAGTTGAACATACATAAGCTTCTGAAAGTCGGGGTACTCAGGTCTAGAATGATGTTGTTACGCAACTTGAACAAAGGCTACTGAAACTTCAAGGGGAACTTGAACATGTTCGAAACCTAACGAACTTATCCTTCTCACTTAGTGTTCCGGATGTCATCCACCCGAACACTAAAAACGCCGCACTACCTCAGAATACACCCAACAAACAGAATCCTCCTGCAACTCACCACTATACAAATCCACCACAAAACCAAACCATCCCACCACAATACCAACAAAACACCTGTCACACTCCCCGAAACACCCCACCAATCGTTCCTGAACCACAAAATTCCACCAACGATCACCTCTATGCTCAAGCACCAGGAAACCAGAACAACCCCATATACGTGGAGACTCTACCTCACTCCACCCAACCTATTTCTCACACACGAGAATCCAGTGAGAAGGATATGCTCATCAGGAACTTGGCCGACGAACTCAAGAAATTGACTAGCCGAGTTCAAGGCGTGGAAGGAGGTAATTATCCATGGAGATGGGAGCAACCCCATCTACAACTGCCAAACTATCCCGGTAGTTGAGGGTAGAAGAAGTCTTGGTGGAGAAACCTACCACCATATTGACTAGGTCAATGCAATAGACAAGGATATGTCATGGAGTAGTAAGATTGAAAGCATAATGAGTTGGAGCGGATACAAACCTGGCAAGGGTCTCGGTAAGAATCTTCAAGGCATTTCCAAGCCGATATAGCTGAAGCGTCACGGCACTACCTTTGGCTTGGGCTATCAGTACACTTGGCAAGAGTACGACGACTGGTCACTGGTACCATGGCACGTTCCTTACTATCCATTGGAGCAACCCATACCGTACTTGGAACAGACTTTCCAGCAAGCCGACGTCATATGGGGATCAGAGGAGGAAGAAGCGTTAACAACCTTAAGGAACTTATTCCTGGAGGACGAGGATATGGATTGTTGTGTTACTATCGAGGAGGAGGAGGAGGAGGAGGAAGGCCCTACCATCCAAGCCGTGAGCAAGGGATCATTCCTCAGAAACTGGACTGTCAGACTATCTAGGGCCTGACGAGTCTCGGGGTAGCAAAGCTGAACAAGCACTGTTTATTTTATTTGCTAATGATTTCCTTTTCGCTTTTTTCTGTTTTAAATAAAATCCCCAGTATTCCAAAACATTTGTTTAAATTATTGAAAATCTCTTTTATGTTTCAATGAAGTATTTATTATTATCATTTTCTCTCATACTTTTATTTGTACAACATTATTATTTCCTGTCTTGATGAACCAATGACTGTGACATGCAATGAGACAACGCAACAAAAGGATAGTGATTCAAAAGAAGAAGATACAATATGCAAGGAAATCGTCAGAGAAGTAGAGGACTTTGAAAGCAAGCCTAAGTCCAATCTGGACGAAACTGAAGTAATCAACCTGGGAGATTCAGAGACTATCAAGGAAACTCGCATCAGCATCCACTTGTCGTCGTCAGAGAAAGAGGAGTACAGACAATTCTTGAAGGAATATGAGGACATATTTTCATGGTTGTACGATGATATGACTGGACTGAGTACATCCACTGTGGCTCACAAATTGCCAACGAATCCAATGTGCCCACAAGTGAAGCAGAAGCTCCGGAAATTCAAACCTGATATGAGTCTGAAAACCAAGGAGGAAGTCGCTAACAAATCAACGCCAAGGTCCGTATATGATCCACAGGGTACTGGCAGGAGGAGCTCTTATACTTGCGGAAATGGACGGAGAAGTCTGGCCAAAATCAATCAACTCAGATGCAATCAAGCGATACTATGTGTAACTCTTTCTGCTTTTCTCAAATGATGTAAATTGAACTACGCCCGACCTGATTCCAGTTAAGAGGGGATACGTAGGCAGCCCTATGGTTTCAGTCAAAAATCAATAAAAATCTTATTTTCCCCACAATCATAAACTGGTGCAGAACTTTGAGGAGGACCCTCAAAATTCCGAAGCAAGTTTAGCCGATCGCAGCATGTACAACAGTCAAAGATGTCTACCCGTCTAACTGGGGCAGAATTTTGAGCGGGGCCCTCAAAATTCCATAGCAAAAGAGGTTGCAATGTCTTGGATCTTGTAACGGTCGTCGGTTCATCTAAATTTCTTAAAATATATTTTACTATGTCTTCGAAAACTATGCATGCTTGCTTGCAATATAACTATGTTTAGCCAACGCTACCTCGATGATTTGAACAGGATCTTCAGTCCAAGCAAAGCAAGTCGAGCAAGTCGACGGAGGCACGAACCGACCTCCCCTTTACAGAACTCACAATTTTTTGTTGGACGCAGGAACAAGGAATAAACATGCCTCGAAGTCACAACCTTCGCAACAACTACAATACTAAAATATACTACTAGCTAAGAAATTATGCTACTATCTGCTATTTATTCCATTTTCTGGATAAGGCTAATCTCTGCCTTCATTTGCATGGGACTAATCCATGTCCCGCATCTTGCATGAGGTTAACCTCTACCTCCACATTTGCATAAGGCTGATCTCCGCCTTAATTTGCATGGGACCAAGCCATGTCCCTGCATCTTGCATGCGGTTAAGCTCTACCTCCACATTTTTATAAGGCTAATCTCCGTCTTCATTTGCATGGGACTAAGCCCTGTCCTACATCTTGCATGAGACTAAACTCTATCTCCCTCCTACATGAGGCTAAGCCTTCCTCCATTCGCATAAGGCTAATATTTGCCTTCATTTGCATGGGACTAAGCCCTGTCCCGCATCTTGCATGAGACTAAACTCTGTCTCCCTCCTGCTTGAGGCTAAGCCGTGCCTCCATTTGCACAAGGCTAATCTCTTCCTTCATCTGCAAGGGACGAAGCCCTGTCCCGCATCTTGCATGAAGTCAAGCTCTACCTCCACACTTGCACAAGGCTAATCTCGGCCTTCATCTGCATAAGACCAATCTCTACCTTCACCTTGCATAAGGCTAATCCTTGCCTTCATTTGCATGAGGATAAGCTCTGCCTCCATCTGCATAAGGCTAATCTTTGCCTTCATTTGCATGGGACTAAGCCCTGTCCCGCATATTTCATGAGGTTAAGCTCTACCTCCGCATCCTGCATGAGGCTAAGCTCTGCCTCTATCTGCATAAGGCTAATCTCTGCCTTCATTTGCATGAGACCAAGCTAGGTCTCCATACCTGCATGAGGCTAAGCTCTGCCTCCAATTTACATTATTTTCATCGAGAACAACCGTTGTCTCTCCAACATTATCTACTTTGCTCTTCTTTCGGGCTAAACTCTGCCCTCCACTTCGCAAGACTAAGCTTTGTCTTGTTGACATCATATTATTGCAACTCATGGGCTGAAATATCACCAACCTATCCAAAGGCGTCATAGTCTAAAGGCATCATCCTCATAGCCGGAAGACACCATGACATGGTCGGAGGATCTCTCTCGACTTGCATATCATTATTCAAAGGCGTCATAGATCAGAGGCACAATCCTCATGGCCCGAGAAAATCATTTCATGGTCTGCAAATCTCTCACCGAACAATTCATGGCCCAGGACATCATGGTCTAAGGACGTCATCCCTAACAGTCCGAAGATGACTTTCATAGTCCAAAGGGAACCTGCACCATGTTTAAATTTCTGCATAATATATGCTTGTAGCATCTTCGTTTGCAGGTGACCCGGCAAGTAACTGCTATCCCAGCGGAAGCGATCTCGCTCCAGCTCCTTCAGTTATCTCAAAACCTGGCGTCTCACCATAACCAATACTTCGCCTATCCCGAAACATTGTGTCCGTTCTTGCGATGACTTCATCGATATATTTTTTCGATGAATCTAGAACTACACACAGCCTGATTCCTGTAAAACCCGGGATATGTAGGCAGCTCATAAGCTAGAGTGCGGCGTAAATCTCTCAAACCATTTCGCTCGGTCAAAATTGGCCATCATATCTTTACCCGACAACTATTTCATCCTTTCCGGGTAAAGAAGGGCAGTTGTTCATACCCAATTTTTACCAAAATAATTTTTTAATATCATATATGTCTTCAAAATCATGCATTAGAATCAATTGACATTTTTCCATAATTTTACATATTTTTATTAATTTGCCCAGTATTTTCTTTCTAATAAATAATCATAAAATTGCATCACAAATGATTTCAAAAATAGTTTTTGGTTTAATTTACTATTTATGGTCTTATTAAGTCCAATTATTCTAGAAATAGCCAAATTGGCACCTTTTGGCTACAATTGCAATAACTTTACAATTATAGCTCATGCATACATTTTTGTATTATTTTTTACTACAAATTAGTCTTTTGAATTTTTAAATACTAAATAATCAATTTTTTTTAAAATATTTCCATCCATGAAATTCATTTTATATAAGTAGTAATTATTTTACAAAGTATTTTTAATTAATTCATTTGGGGTATTTAACAAATAGCCATTTTTCATTTCAATTTCAGCCTAAATCAGTCAGCCCAAATACCAACCCAATACGACCCTCCCAAACCCCTCACTTTCTCTTATCACTCCGCCGTCACCCCTTCCCCTTCTCTCCAAATGCTCTAAAAACCTAACCCTAACTCTCCCTCTCCGCCACTCATCTGACGTCGACCATGGTGGTCTCTCACCACCCTCATACCTCCAAGAGTCTCTCTTACACCAGGTTTTGCTGTCTCTAAGGTCCTCAAGGGACCAGGGCCAGTCCACTTACGACTTTGAGTCTGTCTCGCCGGTTTCAGGCCGTTATGGTTCGATTTTGAGTAAGATATTCCTATTTTGCTTTAAACCTATGGGTTTCTAAGTCTATATCTTCATCTCTATATTTTTTAAAAACAAAACCAAATTTCATCTCTTGAAATTCTCAAATCTGTACAAATCTGAGATGGTTCGAACTTATTTTTTACTTGTTATGTGAAGATTCTTCTGACTTTTCGAAGTAGCTTTTCATTTTCCTAAACTGGGGTTTCTTAAAAGTATTTATTCAAAAATGCTTTCTGATTCTAAGTTTTTAATCTCATGTTCTTATGTGTTTTCGACTGATTTTGTTAAGTTTTTCCTTAACCCTAACTAGTTTATGCTATAACCCCCATTTTTTGACATTTTTGCTTTGAACTCTGAGTCTGTCCATGTTACTTGCTACATTATTTTGTTCTATTCTTTGATTCTCATGATTTCTCCTTAGTCTAATTTAAATATCTTGTGATTTTGTTTTTACCCTAGTACGTCTCTATTAGGGTTTCTGATCTGATTACTCGACTGATATTTTTCCTTTGAAGTAATATAGGGTTGTGGAAACCTATATTTTCCTCCCTCAAATCAGTATTATTTTTTGAATTTTGATTCACTGATTTTTTGAATTTTGACACACGAACATTAGTTCACCAATACACTTACACTCTAGAAGCTCTTTGTTCTTCTCTGCTACTTGCAATACTCAGTGGTCTAGCCGGCTGTAAGCCAAGGCTAGCCATTGCACAACATCTGCTTTTCATTATGTGTTTTCTCTCCCCTAACTGGTATTCCCCTGATTAATTTTCTTTAATCTAAACCCTATGTGTTTCATTACTGCCTTAGTTCATCAATTACGAGTTCCATTCTTGTTCTTGTTTACTTCCTTGACTAACATGCCTAATCCTATCTTGTTCAATATGTGATAATTGCCTGTCTATGTCTTTATCTAGCATGTCTCAATCTTGCTGTAGCATGTCTAAACTACATTGTTTCTTGATTGTTTCACCTAGCATGTGTCAATCTTGTTCTGTTTAATATGCAATTATCATGTCTAAACTGTGATTGCCTGCTTACCACTCTACCTAGTATGTCCAAATCTTGTTTGTTCAATGTGTCAGCATGTCTACACTAGGAATACTTGTGTGGTGTTTGCCTAGTCTGTTCATTTAAATTCCTACCTATTCTACTTTACTGATAAGATCATGCTGAGTTATCTAGTCTCTCAAAGTAATTCTGGTCGTGTGCTTAATCATGTCCATTGTTAATGTATTTTCAACATGGCTTTACCGTGATCCTGGCTCTATGTCTCAATCACCTACCCCTTTATAACTAACTTAGTATTTCTATAAAATTGTTGGAAATTTCTATGCATCCTGTTATTTATGTGCTCCATTATACACTAATGTGTATTCTATGTGTCCTCAATCCCCTCAATCCATGTTTGGAATCTATTTTCTAAGTCTTCCAATTGATATGTGTTTTGATTTCAAAAGTGTTTCAATACTTTTTACTTAAATTGTTTTATCACCAAACTATTTCCTATTTTTCAAAACCTTTTCACTCCTAGAGTCGTCTTTATACAGTTTTACCAAAAAACATTTTCAAAACTATGTCAAACACTCTCACTTTACTCCTAATTCCCTAGGTTATGCACCTCCAGTGTGTGTACTGCCTTGGAATCCTCTTGAGATCTCTTTGAACTCTGTCACACTAGGGATGGCCTTTCCACACTGCACTTACTCAACCCCTGTTATGAAAAGTCTAGGCGTGAGCACGCCCAGGATTCTTGAGGTCCTTAGGGAACTCTAACATACTTGGAAAGAAATCTGGCTATGAAATCCCTTGGCATTTGAGATCATTGAAGGCCTGGCCTTACCAGGTTTGCCTTGGGCCTCTTTCAGGCTCCCGAGAAGTCAATTTCTGTTTCATTTATGTAATTTATTCATTGGTCTGTAATAATTATTTGTAAACAAATATTGGGGTGTCTAGTGAAAAATGGGGAGGATAGTTGTATGATCTTGTTAATGATACTGGGTAGAAAGCATGTTATAGGTTTATATGTTGTGAGTTCGCATTAGAATCCATGTCCTGGGGCTGATATTCTCATTTACTTGCAAATCATATCAAACCTGCATTAGATATCCCGTTCTTAGGGCTTCACGTTTACTGCTTCAGCATATCACATATCGCCAATCCATGCTTTAATGTTGCACAAGTATTCTCACTTAAAAATCTTTCTATTAGGTTAATGAATAACTTCAACAAAAAATATGTCACTCATGTGTGCATTTAGATACCATGTTCTAGGAATTCTGTTTGCATTCGTTTGAATACGCCTAGTTTAATTAAAATAAGTCATTGATCCTGAAGAGGCATAAAAATAGTCTCGCATATAGGTGTATGTTTTTCTGAGTATAACTGGTACCAATCTTTAATTTTCAAATCACTGTCACATAGAACAAGATGTTTGTAGGTTAAATAACTTCAAAACTGTTTAAAATATCTTGTAACTGTTACTACGTATAGTCCCACGCCTAGGGAAGCTTTAGGTAATTAATCTCTATATAAAATTGGAAACTGTATTTTTGATTGCTTACTGCTAAGTTTTACAGGATTTGAAATCAGTAGGAAAACTGATTAGGACCCTGCCATTGAGTTTGTGAAACAGTGTTGCATATTTTGTATATTAATGTTCATCTAGACATCCTGTCCTAGGACGCTTTCTAAAAACTACCTGTATTTGTGTTTGAGACGTGTTGTTTGTTTGCTATATGTGTGGAAGTAAACATGAGCGTTTTAATTGCTTTCTTTCACGTACTTGCTGGTCCTACCTTTTATTTGCTTCTCGCCTAGATTTTTCCTTTCTAAATACCTTAGGGGTTGTCTAGAATTGCCCAGATTTATAGGTCCTAAAACTCCTCCGGGACCACAAGAAAGGGACGGGTAACAGCACGCATAGAGTCCGTTAAATAAAATAAAACTCTCTTAATAACCATTAAGGGGTGGGATAATGGGTAGAAAAAGGATATGATGACCTGTGCGCTAATGCAACGTGTAACCCCTTCATTTAGGAGTGATTACCGGGCATTTCATGGAGTGATCCTATAGGATAAATAACTTAGGACCCCTTTCACGCATTTACATATGTGTGCTTAGACTGCTAATTTTTTAAAACCTTTACTTGTTTACATATGTGTGCTTTGACTGCTTATTTGCACTTGATTAATTCACAAAGTAAGTTTGGCCAGGACCCACAGTTGTGGACTTCGAGGGGTTCCTAACACCTTCCCTTTGAAGTAACTTCATGCCCTTACCCAATCTCTGGTTATACAATTAGTGTTATAAATAACCTGTAATAGGTTCTCTAACGCACCTTAATTCGTTAGGTGTCGACTCTTCTAATTCCTTACATCCCTTTTCCCAAAAGGAAATGAGTTGTCCCAATAATGTCAAAAACCCTGACTAATCCGAAAGGAGAGGAAAAAGGGGAGAGCGACAGTTAGCAGCCATTGTTCACACCCTAAAGATATGGAGGTACTATTTGTACGGTGTGCCTTGTGAGATCTATACCGATCACCAGATTTTGTAGCACATTTTCAAGCAAAAGGATCTTAACTTGCATTAGCGGAGGTGGTTGGAGCTACTTCAGGACTATGACATCACCATTTTGTACCACCCGGGGAAGGCCAATGTGGTATCCGATGCTTTGAGTCACTGGGCGAAGACTTTGGGGAGTTTAGCATATCTTTCAGCAGCAAAGAGACCCTTAGCATTGGATGTTCAGTCCTTAGCCAGCCAGTTTGTGAGATTGGATATCTCTGAGCCGAGCCGAGTGTTGGCTTGCATGGTCTCTCGATCTTCTCTTTCTGATCATATCAGAGAGCTTCAGTATGATGACCCCCATCTACTCGTCCTTCAGGACAGGGATCAGCCAGATGATGCTAGAGATATGACTATTGGTGATGATGGTGTATTGAGGATGCATGGTCGGATATGTGCGCCCAATGTGGATGGGTTTCGGGAGTTGATTCTTAAGGAGGCCCACAGCCCTCGGTATTCCATCCATCTGGGTGCCGCGAAGATATACCAGAATTTGAGACAGCACTATTGGTGGAGGCGGATGAAAATGGATATAGTTGGGTTTGTGGCTCGGTGTGTCAACTGTCAGTAGGTTAAGTATGAACATTAGAGACCGGGTGTCTTGCTTCAGAGGTTAGAGATCACAAAATGGAAGTGAGATTGGATCACCATGGATTTTGTAATTGGGCTCTCACGAACTTCGAGGAAGTTCGATGTTATTTGGGTGATTGTAGATTGGCTGACCAAGTCCGTGCACTTCATTCCAATTGGTGCTACTTACTCTTCCGAGCAGCTGGCTCGAATCTACATTCGTGAGATCGTTAGGCTTTCTGGCATACCGGTATCAATTATCTCTGACCGGGGTACGCAGTTTACATCATGGTTTTGGAGAGCTGTACAACAGGAGTTGGGTACTAGAGTGGATCTAAGAACAACATTTCACCCTCGACGGATGGGCAGTCCGAGCACACTATTCAGATATTAGAGGATATTCTTTGTGCGTGTGTGATGGAGTTTGGAGGGTCATGGGACCAGTTCTTGCCACTTGCGTAGTTTTCCTATAATAACAGTTATCAGTCCAACATTAAGATGGCACCGTATGAGGCTCTGTATGGTAGGCGGTGTCGGTCCCCTATAGGTTGGCTCAATCCGGGAGAGACCAGATTATTGGGTACAGACTTGGTCCAGTATGCCTTGGATAAGGTGAAGGTGATTCAGGATAGACTTCGCACAACCCTGTCCACACAGAAGAGTTAAGCGGACCGGAAGGTTCATGATGTAGCATTCATGGTTGGAGAGTGGGTCTTGCTTTATGTATCGCCTATGAAGGGCGTTATGAGGTTCGGGAATAAGGGCAAGCTGAGCCCAAGGTACATTACTCCTTTTCAGGTGTTACGACGTGTTGGGGACGTCGCTTATGAGATTTCTTTACCTCCCAGACTAGAAGGAGTTCATTCGGTATTCCACGTTTCTATGCTCCGGAAGTATCACGATGATCCGGCTCATGTACTGTATTTCAGCTCAGTCCTGTTAGACAAGGATCTATCTTATGTCGAGGAGCCAGTGGCTATTTTGGACAGGAAGGTCAAAAAGCTAAGATCAAAGAATATTGCTTCAGTAAAGGTTCAGTGGAGGGGTCAGCTAGTCGAGGAGGAGACTTGGGAGACCGAGAATGATATGCGCAGTCGTTATCCTCATCTTTTCACAGCTTCAGGTATGTCTCTATACTTGTTCGAGGACGAATGATTATTTTAAGAGGGGGAGGATGTGATGACCCAGCCGGTCGTCTTGAGAGTTATAGTCCCGATCCCTTATTAATTTTTTTCCCTGTATCTATTTCTTCTATTGTGACTTTCGGGGAAGTTTCATTTTGGTTTTTGGAGTGTTTTGGGACACTTAGTCCTTAAAACGGGAGCTTAAGCCTTAAGATTTGGACCGTAGTTGGAACTGTGTGAAGACGACTCCAAAATGGAGTTACGTCAGTTCCGATAGCTTCGTGAGGTGATTTTGAACTTAGGGACGTGTCCAGATTATGTTTTGGAGGTCTGTAGCTCATTTAAGCTTAAAATGGCGGAAGTCAAAGTTTTAGAGATTTTGGCCGGTAGTGGGAAATTTGATATCAGGATCGTATTTTGATTCCAGAAGTTGGAATAGGTCCTTAGGGTTGAATGTGACTTGTGTCTAAAATTTGGGGTCAATCAGACGTGGTTTGATAGGTTTCGACATCGGTTGTCGAATTTGGAAATTTCAAGTTCTTTAAGTTAGAACCGGAGGATGATTCGTGATTTTAGCGTTTTTTGAGGTGGTTTTAGGGCTCGACTAAGTTCATATGGTGTTTTAGGATTTGTTGGTATGTTTGGTTGAGGTCCCAGGGGCCTCGGGTGAGTTACGGGTGCTTAACGGATTGAGTTGGGACTTAGGGAATTTGCTGAAATTGTTGCATCTGGTGTAATCGCACATGCGCACTTAGGGCCGCAGGCGGAGCTGCAGAAGCGGCTATGGAGTCGCAGAAGTGGAATTGACCTTGTCCAGCTGGGGCACATGTGCGGTTAGGTGTCCGCAGAAGCAGTTAGGGACTGCAGGTGCGGCCCAGTGCTCGCAGATGCGGTCCCAGCCTATTTAAGTTGTTTTCGCACCTGCGATGGTTCTTCCGTAGGTGCGGGACTGCAGAAGCGAGTTATAGACCGCAGATGCAGTTTGACTGGCAGAAAAAGGGCCAAATCAATGGTTTGAGCTCATTCTTCAATTTTGGACTTGGGAGCTCGGAAATTGGCAATTTTTCGAGGGATTTTCAAAGTGAGATTTGGGGTAACGATTCCTAACTCATTTTTGGTTGTATTTCATTAATCTATAGTTGTTTCATAATTTAATTTCGGATTTGGATTGAAAAGTTGGGAAAATGGGGGAAATTTTTCATCCGAAATTCTGAGTTTCGATTGGGATTTAGACATCGGATTATGATAATTTTGGTACGAGTAAGCTCATGAGTGAATGGGTGTTCATATTTGGTAACTTTTACTCGATTCTGAGATGTGCGCTTGGGGAGGCTTTTTGTGGAGAATTTCCAATTTCTTGCTTTAGCTTTGATTTCAGTAGCTAGATTAGTTCCTTGTAGTTGTATTTATGTTATGCAATTGATTTTGTCTAGATTTGGGCCATTCGGAGTCGGATTTTCGTGGAAAGAGCGTTGTCTCAGATTGATTTGAGCTTGGTTCGAGGTAAGTGGCTTTCCTAACCTTGTGGGGGGAAACTCCCCTTAGGATTGGTACTGTTTTTTATCTATGAGCACCATGTACGTAGGGTGACAAGTACGTACACGGGCTAATTGTTGTAAAACCCCAATTTCTACTAAGTAATAACCTATTTTCCTTCTTATTTGAATCTTATCAGCATGCGTAGTATCCTGTTAGACTAAAATAGCATGCCTACTTTCCTTAACTATTTATCTAAACTACGTGCAGCATGCTTAGTGAATTTACCCATTTTCCTTCACTTGTACTTAGGTTGAAGTGAAGGATTTCGTGCCATAGCTATTGAATTCTATTGTTTGGTTACATATTTACTTTGGGACTACGGAATGGTATTCCGGGAGATCCCATGTTCTGCATATTTACTTGGGTCTACTGAACAGTATTCCAGGATATCCCCTTGTTCTGCATATTTACTTTGGGACTACGAAACCGTATTCCGGGAGATCCCCCTGCACATTTACGTTTGGGACTATGATACGGTATCTCGGGAGATCCCCTGTTGCGTTTCTGTGTATTGAGCTGTTATCTTTTTATGATTTCTTTCTCGTTCAATTTCAGCACTCATTTTACTGCGATATTTCATTATTTCCTTGGTTTATTACTTATATTACAGTAGGGCCCTGACCTGACCTCGTCACTACTCGACCGAGGTTAGGCTTGGCACTTACTGAGTACTGTTGTGGTGTACTGATACCCTTTCCTGCACATATTATTCGTGTGAATATCCAGGTACTTCCTACCATCCTTGCTCATAGTTGCAGTCGCTGTTGTCGGAGACTTCAAGGTAGATCTGCTCGCGCCTGCAGATCCTCGGAGTCCCCCTATATCCCCTATTTTGTTCATTCTTCTCTAATTTCTATAAAAAATAATGTAAAGAACAATTAAGACTTCTTAGTATCTTGTGACTTACGGTGTTCTGGTTCTTGGGAGTGTTTTTGTACATTTCGGAAGTTGATAATTGTATATGTCGAGTGGCATTCAATTTCTTATTTAGGTTATTGTTAATTTTAATCATTAATGTTCATGTATTCATTTCATTTTTTCGCAAGGTGTTAGGCTTACCTAGTCATAACTAGGTACCATCGCGACAATTCACGGAGGGGGAATTTAGGTCATCACAATAAAGTCGTATGATAGAGACAGAAAGAAGTGAAATTTTAGTAAAGCTTTATAGCCTCTAGAAGAAAAGTACAGACATCTCTGTACCGATCCTTTAGTCTCTACTAAACTTGCTCATGACTCGTGAGACCTAGGCAACCTAGTGCTCTGATACTAACTTGTCACAATCCAGAATCTCACCCTCGGAATCGTGATGGCGCTTAACATTTCACTTGCTTGGCAAGCCAACGTTAGCTAAATTACTTAACCACTTTTAACAATTTAAGATCAAAAAATTAATAATAATAAACTATAATCATTCGAGATAGACTAATAAAATACTAAATGACAAAATCTAACCATATCCCAGTATCTGGAGTCATGATTACATGAGCATCTAGAGTACTACATATAAAGTCTGAACAAAATACAACTGTTTAAAACTAATTAAACAATAAATACATAATGGAAAGGGGACTTCAATGGTGCGTACGCCGAGTAGCTATACCTCTAATCTCCTAAAGTAGCTGAATTTGAGAAGTCTCACTACGTGCCGCTGGGACCCACACCAGTATCTGAACAAGAAGTGCAGAGTGTAGTATGAGTATAACCGACCCTATATGCAGTGCACCGAATAATATGACAACAATAAAAGAAGATAAAACATGTGTAACGACCCGACCGATCGTTTCGAGTGTTATAGCATGTTTCCCCATTTTGTTTCTTTTGTGTTCTTTAGCTATATTGTGATATACCGAGTTAGTTGGTTCGGGTCCGGAGTGGTTTCAGAGTGAATTGAGACACTTACTCTCTTTATTAGAAGATTGAGTTCGAAAAGTAAACTGGATATTAACTTATGTGTAAACGATCTCGAAATTGAATTTTATGGTTCTGGTAGATCCGTTAGGTGATTTTGGACTTGGGAGAGCATTCGGAATATGTTTTCGAGGTCCGTAGTAGAATTAGGCTTGAATTGGCGAAAGTTAAAAATTTGGCGATTTTGGTCGGTAGTGGAAAATTTTTATATCGGGGTCAGAATGAATTTCCAGAAGTTGGAGTAAGTTCGTGGTGTCATTTGTGACGTGTTTGTAAAATTTGAGGTCATTCGGACGTGGTTAGATAGGTTTCAGTGTCGAATGCGAAATTTGGAAGCTTAGAAGTTCTTAGGCTTGAATTCGAGGGTAATTTGGCATTTTGATGTTGTTTTGACCGATTCGAAGGTTCGACTAAGTTTGTATGATGTTATGGTACGTGTCGGTATATTTGGTTGAGGTCCCAAGAGCCTCAGGGTAATTCTGGGTGGTTAACGGAAGGTTTGGAACTTGGAAAATGCAGTTGAACTACTGCTGCTGGTGTTTTCCGCACGTGCAGAAAGGGAGCCACAGGTGCAAGACCGCAGAAGTGCATTGGAGGTCGCAGTTGCGGGCAGTGTTGAGTTGGAAAGCAACCGCATGTGCCAGAAGGTGGTCGCGTCTGCGAGCCCGCAGGTGCAAGACCTGGGAAGTAGATTCGGAAAGGAGGAAATTGGCTAGTTCCACCAAAGCGGAGGGAGATGCGCAGGTGCGAGATTTGGTCGGGGATGTGGAACCTAGGATTTTGAGTGAGTTCCGCACTTGCGGTTGGAATTTCCCAGGTGCGACATCGCAGAAGCGGAAAAGGGGACCGCAGATGCAGTTTCACTGGGCAGAATGTATAAATAGAGACTTCGAGATTTTTCCTCATTTCCACCATTTTTAACTCGGACTTTAGATCTTTTGAGGTGATATTTGAAGAGGATTCAAGGATATTCAGTGAGGTAAGTTTCTTGAGATTTATATTCCTTAGCTATGGTGTTTTCCCGTTGATTCCTCACCTAATTAGTGGGGGTTTTTGAAGTGAAATAAGTGGTCAGGGCTTGAGATTTTGGAGAGTGAAAATTGGGATTTGAGAGACCAAATGATGTCAGATTTTGATGAATTTAGTATGGTTAGACTCATGAGTGAATGGGCTTTCGAGTTTTGTGAATTTCGCCAGGTTTCGCGACGTGGGATCGTGGGCCGGGTTTGGGTAATTTCGGAATTTGGGCTAAATTGAAACTTTTATTGTGGATTTGGTCCCTTAGACTAAATTGTTTTGTGTTGTACTACTTGTGGCTAGATTCGGGACGTCCGGAGACCGAATTGTGAGTCAAGGGCATTTCGGAATATGACTTTGCTTGGATTGAGGTAAGTAACACTTTCAAACTTGGTTCATAGGGTTCAAAACCCCAAATTATACGGTATGTGATTGGTATTGAAGTGATGCACATGCCAAGTGACGGGTGTGCGGGCGTGCACCATGGAAATATTGACCTAGGTGACTCCATGGCACCGTTTAGTGACTCTATCATTGATTTTCATGTTTTCATCATGTGATAGAGTAGTTGAGCCGTAAATCAAGCTACATATCATGTTTAGGCCTTGTGCCGGTATTGTTTGGACCCATAGCGGTCATTTCTTGTTGTCATCTCACTAGTTTTACTTACTTTTCATACTAAGTTATGATCATGAATTTTATGTCATGTCTGAGTCTCAATTTTTTATTGACTCATCATATCATTGTTCTGGGTTTGTTTTCATGACATTTTGAGCCCGTGGTGAGACTGGAAAGGTTGATGACTAAGTGAGGCTGAGTGTCTAGTTATGAGTGACCGTTATAGGATCAGGTTGCACGCCGTAGCGGTTATATTGATGATTATGATAGCGCTTTGGCTGTAGGAACCCCTCTGGAGTCTGTAACACACCCCCAGTGAGCGCGGATGGTATTATTGAGGGATGGATTTCCCTGGACATGGATTTATCCGATGAAACTTGATAGCTAGAGATGGATTTCTCCACAGGGTTGGATTGCCCATTTTTCCTCAGTATTGGGTGAGTTGCAGTCGGTGTTGTATATATTCTGGGATGGATTGTCCTGGGTCGGGTTGTTATTATACAGTACCGAGCGGTTGAGCACTTGAGAGTAGAAGCACATGGTGCATTTCATACATTCTGTGCACTAGCATGTAGAGGATACTAGGTTGTATACCATGCGTTCAGATCTACATTTACCTTACTTTCATACACTGTCCATTTGACTTGAAAGCATGCCTACGATTCCGTGCATTTTATTCTGTTATATCTGTGGAGGTTTTAGTTGTCACTACCTTTCAGTCCAAAGTTTGGACTTGTTACTTAATGAGTTGGTGTACTCATGTTACTCCCTGCACCTTGTCTTCAGATCCAGGTTTTTCTGGTCACGGCAGCGGCTGCTGATTTTTGGCATTTGGAGTCGGGGACTATTGAGGTATATGCACGACGTTCGCGGACCTTGATTTCCCTTCCTTAGTTTATTTGCACTTTTGAGTTTATTTCTATAGACACTGTTGTGGGCTATGTCACGGTTATTAGACGCTCATGTACTTAGTGACGCCCTAATTATTGGGACAATTGTATCGTATTTTGGGTAAACTTTATGTTTAAATAGGCTTTTATTAATGTTAAACCTTTCCGCTATTAAATTCAAAAGATGTTTTCATTGTAAGGGAGAATATGTTGAATTTAGGCGTGCCTAGTTTCACGATAGGCGCCATCACGACAGGGTAGGTTTTGGGTCGTGACAAGTTGGTATCAGAGCCTAGGTTACATAGGTCTCACGATTCATGAGCATATTTAGTAGAGTCTTGCGGATCGGTACGGAGATGTCCGTACTTATCTTCGAGAGGTCGCAGAACCTTTAGGAAATATCTCTCATTGTTGAATTCTTATCATGCGAATCTGTTGATTCTGATAACTAAACTTCTATTGTTTCATTCTCTCATAGATGGTGAGGACTCGCACTACCAGACAGGAGGGATAGCTTCCAGTACCACCAGCCAGGGCCACAAGAGGTCGAGGCCGAGGCTGCAGTAGAGGTCATGGTAGGGGCAGAGGTGCAGCCCGCACAGTAGCCGGGGCAGTACCTGCAGACCCTCCAGATGCCCTAGATCAGGACCAAGTCCAGTTGTAGATGTCCCAACGGGACCAGCTCAGGCACCACCTATGCCTATTGTGATTCCTGGCGTTGAGGAGGCCCTAGCTTAGATTCTGACAATGTGTACCGGCCTTGCTTAGGCGATCTCTATTTCGACGGCCTCAGCCCCTTCTCAGGCCGGGGGAGGCACTCAGACTCTCGCCGCTCGCACACCCGAGCAGGTTGATCGGGGATTCCAGACACCGGGGGCACCACTAGCCCAGTCTGTTGTAGTTGCTCAGGATTATACTGTTCCTGCTACGCCTGAGGATGAGCAACGTAGCTTGGAGAGGTTTGGGAGACTCCAGCCTCCATCTTTCTGTGGTGCAGAGGGTGAGGATGCTCAGGGTTTCTTGGATAAGTGTCAAAGGATACTCCATACAGCAGGCATTTTGGAGACCAGTAGGGTCTCATTCACTACCTTCCAGTTTTCTGGGGTTGCATTCTGTTAGTGGGAGGCTTAAGAGAGGTGTAGGTCGGTCGACGCAGCACCCCTTACTTGAAAGAAGTTCTCCGTTATCTTTCTGGAGAAGTTCGTTCCTCAGTCTCGCAAAGAGGAGCTGCTTAGACAGTTTGAGCAGCTTCGCTAAGGGGATATGTCTATGATGCAGTATGAGATGCAATCCTCAAAGTTGGCCCGTCATGCTATCAGGTTGGTTCCCACAGACAGGGAGAGGATCAGGAGGTTTATAGATGGCCTCACTTTTGAGTTGTGATTGCTTATGACCAGAGAGAGAGAGTGTATGGTGCTACTTGTGATGAGGTTGTCGACATTGCTCGGCCGATTAAGATGGTTCGCAGTCAGGAGCGGGTCGAGAGGGAGGCCAAAAGTCCTCTTGGACAGGGTGGATTTAGTGGTGCTCCTTCTGGTGGTCAGTTCCAGCCTGATAGAGGTCGTCCTTTCAGGAATGCTCAGACGACTTGCCCAGTGCAC
The DNA here is from genome assembly GCA_005239505.1 of Nicotiana paniculata. Classification (NCBI taxonomy): domain Eukaryota; kingdom Viridiplantae; phylum Streptophyta; class Magnoliopsida; order Solanales; family Solanaceae; genus Nicotiana; species Nicotiana paniculata. The sequence goes on along the minus strand of ML363000.1, from coordinate 54,957 downwards.
CAGAGCGCATCATACGATCATGGGCCCCATGGTTATCAGCAAGGCCAGAAATCATTCAGTACACTACCAGCTCAGAGTTTGTCTCATGCACCATCAGCTCAGGGTTCATCAGTGTCAGGACTTCTAGAGGCTATTCCAGTGCCCGGGGTTCCCTTCAGTCCCCAGTGGCCGGTAGAGAGTGCTTTGATGTGAGGATTTGGGTCATATCAAGAGGTATTGTCCCTGCTTCACGGGAGGTTCATATCAACAGAGGAGTCACCCTTCGACTTCAGCACCGGTTCCTCCACCACCCACCCACCCAGCTAGGGATGGAGCTTAGTCAGCTAGGGGCTTCCCTAGAGGGGAAGGTTGATCAGGGGGTGGCCAGGCCCATTTCGATGCCCTCCCAGCTAGACCAGATGTCATTGCTTCAAATGCTGTGATTATAGGTATTGTTTTGGTTTGCCACTAAGATGCCTCGGTGTTATTTGACCCTGGTTCCACTTATTCATATGTTTCCTCGTATTTTTCTCATTTTCTGGATATGCCCCATGAGTCTTTAGTCTTATATGTTCATGTATTTACTCTTGTGGGCAGTACTATTATTGTAGACCGCGTATATTGGTCATGTGTGGTGTCTATTGGGGGTCTGGAGACCCGAGTGGACCTTTTGCTGCTCAGTATGGTTGACTTCGATGTGATATTGGGTATGGATTGGTTGTCTCCATGTCATGTTGTTCTAGATTGTCACGCAATATGGTTGTCGAAGGTTAAGTGGAGCAGTATCATTGCTAAAGGTTGAGTGGAGCAGTTCTATAGACTTTGTGCCTAGTAGGGTGATTTCATATTTGAAGGCTCAACGTATGGTTGAGAAGGGTTGGCTATCCTATTTGGCTTTAGTGCGGTATGTTAGTGTAGAGACTCCTGCCATTGATTATGTTCTGGTGGTACGTGATTTTCTGGATGTGTTTCTTGTAGACTTGTCGAGCATGCTGCCTGACAGGGATATTGACTTCGGTATTGATTTAGTGTCGGGCACTCAGCCCATCTCTATTCCACCGTATCGTATGGCACCAGCGGAGTTGAAAGAGTTGAAAGAACAGCTTCAGGAACTCCTTGATAAGAGGTTTATTCGGCCTAGTGTGACACCTTGGGGCGCACCGATTCTATTTGTGAAGAAGAAGGATGGTTCCATGAGAATGTGCATTGATTACATGCAGTTGAATAAGGTCACAGTCAAGAACAAGTATCCTTTGCCTCGTATTGATGATCTATTTGACCAGCTTCAGGGAGCGAGGGTGTTCTCCAAGATTGGTTTGAGGTCCTACTATCACCAGCTGAAGATTCAGGATTCAGATATTATTAAGACAACTTTCAGAACCCGATATGGCCATTATGAGTTCTTAGTGATGTCTTTTGGGTTGACCAATGCTCCAGCAGCGTTCATGCATTTGATGAACAGTGTATTCCAGCCCTATTTGGTCTCATTCGTTATTGTATTCATTGATGATATCCTTGTGTACTCTCATAGCCAGGAGGAGCATGCTCAGCATTTGAGGATTGTATTACAGAGATTGAGGGAGGAGAAACTTTATGCAAAGTTCTCCAAGTGTGAGTTTTGGTTCGATTCGATAGCATTCTTGGGGAACGTGATGTCCAGTGAGGGTATTCAGGTGGATCCAAAGAAGATAGAGGCGGTGCAGAGTTAGCCTAGACCGTCCTCAACCAAGGAGATTAGGAGCTTTCTTGGTTTGGCGGGCTATAACCATCGCTTTGTGAAGGGATTTTCATCTATTGAATCGCCCTCGACCAAACTGACCCAAAAGGGTGCTCCATTCAGGTGGTCGGATGAGTGTGAGGAGAGCTTTCAGAAGCTCAAGAGTGCTTTGACCACAGCTCCAGTGTTAGTCTACCATCAGCTTCAGGTTCTTACACCGTGTATTGTGATGCCTCGAGGATAGGTATTGGATGTGTTCTAATGCAGGAGGATAGGGCGATTGCCTATGACTCGCACCAGTTGAAGACTCATGAGAAGAACTATTATGTCCATGATCTTGAGTTAGCAGCTATTGTTCATGCCTTAAAGATTTGGCAGCACTATTTGTACGGGGTTCATTGCGAGACCAATACTGCTCACCGGAGTTTGCAGCATCTGTTCAAGCAGAAGGATCTTAATTTACGTCAGTGGAGATGGTTGGAGCTTCTCAGGGACTATGATATCACTATTTTGTACCATCCCGAGAAGGCCAATTTGATGGCAGATGCCTTGAGTCGCCGGGCGGAGAGTTTGGGGAGTTTAGCGTATCTTCCAGAAGCAGAGAGACCATTGGCATTGAATGTTCAGGTTATGGCTGTCCAATGGGACGGGACAAAATTAACGGGATGGGATATGACGGTACGACATTTAGCAGGGACGATGGCGGGACAGGATGAAACAAACGGGACGAAATGGTAGGCCCATCCTGTCCTGCTAACAAATGGGATGGGACAGATAGAACATGACAGAACGGGACGGGTTTGATTAAGTTTGGCAACGACTATTTTTTTGATAACGACTAAGTTTTTAAAGTTTTCAACGGCTAGTTTTTTGACTTATTTAATAAACTTAAAAGTTAAACCGAAATTAGAAAACTAAGTAAAGAATTATAAAATATTAAAATAGAAGACTTATAATGAAATATTCTAGTAATTATAAATTTATAATAGAGTTTTAATTTAATTAATATAATTTCAAGCCATTGAGTAACTAAGTAAGACTGTAAGACAATTCATAAAAAAAATTCAACGCTTAGATTTATTAATAGAACTTTCAAATCCCACATACAAATATAATTCTTTTGAAGAGCACATAATCTACGCAGCCACCTTCTAGGAAGGGTTCTGTTTGAACTAGGCTTCTTATTAACCGATTAAAACTTATCATACTAATATTTGTAAGCTCCTATATAACTTCGTTGTAACTTATCTATAATTTATCTCGGACATTGTTGTGGAATTGGCAATGTTGATTGATGTTCCATGAGTTCCATACCGTCATCGCTCCCAGTGCTAAGTCTATTATTGTATTCTTCTTCTTCCCTAGTGGTTAATTTTTCAAAACCAAGATTTCTTCTTTCGGAATTAATCCAATTTCTGAATAATACGGAAATCTCTAAGTTGTCCTCCGCTAATGAATGTCTATGATCTCCGATTTGAAATCTTGCCGCACTAAAAGCACTCTCTGATGCTTGAATAGCCAAGATATCTTAGGCCATTATTGAAAGTATTGGAAAATCCTTGCCATGCTCCCTCCACCATACCAAAATTTATTCGTTGCATTCTTCGTCTTTAATACTGTCCAATCCTTGATTAAGATAAGAATCAAGTTCATCATCAATAGAGGAATCAAAACATGTTATATCATCCATATCTTCCCATAGAACTTCTACTCTAGACTTAGAAGTAGAAGGACCAATTTCACCACCTGTTGTTTCCATAGATTTATATTTATCAAGCATTGATCTAGCATAAGCATTTATGTTAGCTTTGCAGTCTTCGCGAGATGGTTATTCATTTTCTCTAATTGCTAAAATCTCATAAATTTTACGAACAAGTCCCTTTGTACCTCTTAATTTTAAAGATGGGTTAAGTATGGTAGAAATTAAATAAACTTGAAAATAGGGAAAAAATACTTTTTAAATTTTGCAATCATTTCATTAATAGCCGGTGCATAAGTTGGATTAGTTTAATACTTATCAAATACAACAGAAATTCCACAAATATATCATAAAATTTGTGTAACAATAGGATAATATATACCAAAAAATTATTTTGTAGCATAATAAAAAATTTCTTAAAATTTAGTAAGCTCTTTGATATGATCCCAATCAGAATCAACAATTTGATCAGCGGGGATACCATTATGTATATTAAATACCTTTTGTATAGGCACCTGATAATCATAAGCAACTTAAAGCATTCCATAAGTAGAATTCTACCTAGTACAAACATCTTTTGGAACTTTTCTATATGGAAGGTTAGCACTAGCACATTGTTGAGCAAATTCACGAATTCTACTCGCTTTATTAGCAAGAAAATATATCTGCAAGCATGTTGTACTTTACTATAAGCATCAGAAAATAAATCAATATTGTCTTTTACAACCAAGTTAAAAATATGGCATGCACATCTAACATGAAAAATTATTGGATTAATTGGACAAAGTCTAGTTCTTAAGCTAGTTATTGTAGTTGTGTTAGCAGATGCATTATCTAAGGTGATAGTTAAAACTTTATCAATGAGTCCATAACAATCAAGTATTTGTAGAATAGTAGTTGCAATATATGCTCCAGCGTGTTTTGAATCAACAAATCTATAACCAATAATACGTTTTTGCATGTTCCAGTGATGATCAACCCAATGACTTGTGACATTTAAATAATCACAACCATTAGGACTACGACCTATATCAGATGTGATAGACACTTTACAATCTAAGTGAAAAAATGCATAATAAATATACTGAAGATATTCTGTTTGAAATTTAAAAACATCATTTCTAACCGTGGTCTTAGGAAAATCTTGAAATGCTGAGAAATAATAAATCGGCTCTGGTCTTAAAACCACTAAGAGAAATCAAACACGACCGATATACGCTGTCCACAACAAGAGAATCTCCCCCAGGAGAAGATACATAAACAGGGTAACTCAAAGAATCCCGAGATACCCCCAAATGTGGAGAAAAATAAGAAGACACATATGAATACGTAGATCACGGGTCAAATAATATTGATGCATCTCTATGACAGGCTGGGACAGTACCTGTGATAACCGAGTCAGAAGCAACTGCCTCTAAACGAGATGGAAGAGCATAATACCTGGCCTGGCCTCCCCCTCTAGGGCGACCTCGACCTCCTTGACCTTCACCTCGAGCTAGCTGAGTAAGTGGGGTGGCAGTTGGTTCTGGAAGCATGGTTGAAGGAACCGGTGGGGAACATAGTGGCTGAGAAGTCTGTGGAGTTGCACCCTTCCTAAGTCTGGGGAAATCCCTCACCATATGGAGAGTGTCTCCACACTCAAGAAAACACCTCAGAGGACATGGATGTTGTGACTGACTCGGGCCTGGCCTGCTGGACTGGCCGCTAATAGCACCCCGAGCAAGAGGCACACTGGATACTGGTGGTGCATAACAGGGCTCCTGAGGCCTAGAAGGGGATGGAACACCACTGGCGGCTGGAAGAGCTGAATGATAAGGGTGAATCACATAACCCATACCATGGCGAGCTGCTGGGGCACGAGCTCCAAATAATAACTTGTATCTCAAGACCTCTTGGCTTCTCTCTCCTCTCTGTCCCGGGAAAGGATGCCCTCCGCTCCCCTGGCAGTACTCACAACCTGCTGATAAGAGATATCTATCTCTAACACCCTGGCCATACTGGTCCTGATACTGGGTGGTGTCCCTCAATGAAGTGATGAACGCTCTCCCAAACTATGGAAACCAAGGCCGGTGCATGTCGGGCTAACTCACTGAAATGGACTGCATACTCTCACACAGACATAAAACTCTAGCGTAGATGCTCAAACTCCGCGTGCCATGCATCCTTGAGGCTCTGAGGAACATACTCTCTCGAAAACATATCCGAGAACTGAGTCCATTTGAATGAGGCTGCCTCGTCCAGACTACTCAGCTCATAATCACGCCACCACTGGTAGGCTGCTCCTCTAAGCTGGAATGTGGTGAAAGAAACCCCACTCGTCTCCGCTATTCCCAAAGTATGTAGAATACGATGACACTCCTCCAGAAAACCCTGAGCATTATCTAAAGCTAGTCCGCTAAAAGTAGGTGGGTGTTTCTTCTTGTACTTCTCAAGTCTTAGCTACTCTGCCTCAGAAGTAGCTGCCCTGGTCTCATGTTGAACCGGAGCTACCAACGGCATAAGAATAAACTCTGGGGCCTGATAAACTTGGACCCTCTACTCAGGAGTACGGGCTGGGGGAGTCTGTGTCCCTCCCCTGGCCTGAGTTATGGCGGGAGCTAGTAGAATCAGTCCAGCTTGAGCTAAAGTGCTGAATATGCTAATGAACTGAGCGAGAGTCTCCTGGAGGGCTTGAAACAATAGGAACCTCCGGTGCCTGCCCTCCAGCTTAAGCTGCTGGGGGCTCCTCTGTCGTAGCTCGCGTAGGTGCTCTGGCTACACCACATGGTCGTCCTCTACCCCAGCCCCGGCATGTGGCAGATCTAGCAGGGGGCTCGGGTGCCTGATCGTCTGATCTCCCGGTACGGGTCCTCACCATTTGTGTGAGAGAATAGAATAGAGAATTTTAGAATTTGATGTCAATAACTCGCACAACAAGGAAATCAAAGAAGTATGATTGTTCCTAACAGTTCCATAGCCTCCCGAAGATAAGTACAGATGTCTCCGTACTGATCCGCGAGACTCTAACAAACCGAGTTGTGACTCACGATACCTATGAACTTAGAGCTCTGATTCCAACTTGTCACGACCCAATTTCCCCCTTCCATGAGTTGTCATGAAGGCACCTAGTCTCTACGACTAGGTAAGCCTAACACTTTGCGGAAATGAAAAAAAAATATGAACATTAAATACTAACAGTAACAAATATCTAATAAGCAACTGAATTCCACTCGGCATATACAATTATCACTTCTGAAATGTACAAAAACAAATTCCCAAAATCCGGAACACCGTAAGTCACAAGCTACTATTAAGTCTTAACTGTTCTATACATCGTTTCTACAAAAAGAAGGAAAAATGAACATAAGGGGATAGAGGGGGACTCCGAGGATCTGCGAGCGTGGGCAGATTTACCTTGAAGTCTCCAGTAAGGAGCAACAACTGCAACCAGTGATGAGGCTAGTAAGATGAACCTGGATCTGCACACAAAAAACATGTACAAGAAAGGGTGTGAGTACACCACAATGGTACCCAGTAAGTGCCAAGCCTAACCTCGGTCGAGTAGTAACGAGGTCAAGTCATGGCCCTACCGTAATATATATATACAATAAGGCAAGGAAAAATGAAATATCGCGGTAAATAAAGGCTGAAATTTAACAAGGAAGAAACACAGAGAACAACAACTTAGTACACATCAATACAACAGGGGATCTCCAAGGATACCGTCTCGTAGTCCCAAACGTAAATATGCTGGGGGATCTCCCGGAATACCATTCCGTAGTCCCAAAGTAAATATGCAAGACAGAGGGATCTCCCGGAATACCGTTCCGTAGTCCTAAAGTAAATATGCAGTACAGGAGGATCTCCCGGAATACCGTTCCGTAGTCCCAAGGTAAATATGCAGCCAAACAATAGAATTCAATAATTACGGCACGAAATCTTACAATTTAACCTAAGTATAAGTTAAGGAAACATAGGTAAATTCACAAAACAAGTTGCACGTAGTTCAGGTAAACAGTTAAGGCAAGTACACATACTTTCTTAGTCTAACAGGATACTACACATGCTAATAAATTCAAACAAGAGGAAAGACAAGTTATTATTTAGTGAAAATCAGGTTTTTACAACCATTAGCCCGTGTACGTACTAGTCAATTCTCGTACGCTCATATATCAACAACAATACCAATCCTAAGGGGAGTTCCCCCACACAAGGTTAGGCAAGCCACTTACCTCGAACCCAGCTCAAATCAATCCGAAATAATATTTTTTTCAAGAATATCCGACTCCGAATGGCCCAAATAAGCTCATTTAATTCACTAATTTAATGATGAAATTAAAGACATAATCATGAGAATTAACCAAAACTAGGTAAGAATCACTTACCCCAAACACCCAAGAATCTCTCCAAAAATTGCCTTCTACCGAGCTTTCAATTCAATTTTGTGATATGAACTAAAAACCCTCGTTTTTGAATCTTTAATCTGCCCAGTGATTTCTTAATCATGATCGCAGAAATAGCCTCGTGATCGCAGAAATAGCCTCGCGATCGCAGGAATAGCCTTGTGATCGCGAAGAACAACTTCGCTTCCTCAGATTTAACTCTACGCGAACGCGGAACACCCCATGCAAACGCGATGCACTAGCTGCTCACACATACGCGATCGCGATTGTCCTCACACGCCTGTGAAGAGTAACACTTAAAATCCAATGTTGCCTCACTTCTTCTTCGCGAACGCGACCTAGCCCATGCGTTCGCGATGGATAGCCTGATAACCTTACGCGATCGCATATTCATCTTCACGAACGCGAAGAAAAACTTTAGCTGACCTCTCAGATGACCTACGCGATCGTGAGACCTCCCTCGCGAACGCGATGAAGAAAATGTCTGCAACAAACACCAGAAAATCTGGCGACTGCCAAAGTCCAAAAATGATTCGTTAACCATCTGAATCTCACCCGAGGCCCCGAGACCTCAACCAAACATTCCAACCTATCCTAAAACACCATACTAAATTAATCGTGACCTCAAAACACATCAAACAAAATCAAAAATACGAGTTACACACGGATTCAAGCCTAATGAACTTTGAAATTTCTAAATTTTACAAACAACATAGAAACATATCAAATCACGTCCGAATGATCTCAAATTTTACGCACAAGTTAAAAATGAGACCACGAATCTACTCCAACTTCCAGAAACATAATCCGACACCGATATCAAAATTTCCACTACCGGCCAAAATTGCCAAAATTCCAACTTTTGCTAACTCAAGCCTAATTCTACTATGGACCTCTAAATCACATTCCGGACGCGTTCCTAATTCCAAAATCACCTAACAGATCTAACGGAACCATGGAAATTCAAATATGAAGTCGTTTACACATAAGTCAACATCCGGTCAACTTTTCCATCTTAAGCTTCCAAATAAAAGACTAAGTTTCTCAATTCACCTCGAAAACCAAAACGAACCCTCCCGGTAAGTCACAGGAGCAGAAATAGATATGGGGGACACAGTTAGTGGGTGATTGGGTCCATAACTCTCAAGATAATCGGTCGGGTCGTCACAATATGGATACGTAGAGCCTGGGTCAAATAATACTGACGCATCTCTATGACAAACTGGAACAATACCTTTAATGATAGAGTCGGAAGAAACTTCCTCTTAACGAGCCGGAAAAACATAATACCTAGCCCGGTCTCCACCTCTAGGGTGACCTCAATCTCCTTGAACTCCACCTCGAGCTGGCTGAGCAGGTGGGGCAGTAGCTGGTGCTGGAAGCATGTCCAGAGGATCCGGTGGAACATGTGGTGGCTGAGAAACCTGTGGAGGTGCAACCCTCCTATATAGCGAGTGTCCTCACACTCAAAATAGCCCCTCAAAGGACGTGGATATTGTGGATGACTCGGGCCAAGTCTGCTGGACTAGCCGCTAATAGCAGCCCGAGCAGAAGGCACACTAGATACTGGCGGTGCACAATAAGGCTCCTGGGGTCTGGAAGGAGCTGGAACACCACTAGCGGCTGGAAGAGCTGAATGAACAACGGGGCTTACATAAACCCTACCATGGCGAGTTGATGGGGAAAGAGCTCCAGAATAATAACCAGTCTCCCGAGACCTCTTGGCCTCTCCCTCCTCTCTGTCCCGGGAAAGCATGCCCTTTACTCTCCTAGCAATACTCACGACCTATTGATAAGAGATATCAATCTCCAACTCCCTGGCCATACTGCTCCTTATATTGGGGTGGAGTCCCTCAATAAAGCGACGAAGCCTCTCCCGAACTGTGGCAACCAAGGCCGGTGCATGTCAGGCCAACTCATTAGAACAGTCTGCATACTCTGACAAGGTTATAAAACCCTGGCGCAACTGCTCAAACTCCACGCGCCATGCATCCCTGAGGCTCTGAGGAACATACTCTCTCGAAAACATATCCAAGAACTGAGTCCATGAGAGAGAGGCTACCTCGTCCGGACTACTCACATCATAAGTACGCCACCACTGATAGGCTGTTCCTCTAAGTTGGAAAGCTGTGAAAGAAACCCCACTCGTCTCCGCTATGACCATAGTACAGATAATACGATGACACTCCCCCAAAAAACCCTGAGCATTATGTGAAGCTAATACGCTTAAAGTAGGTGGGTGGTACTTCTTGTGCTTCTCAAGTCTGAGTTACTCCACCTCAGAAGCGTCTGTCCTAGTCTCATGCTGAACCGGAGCTACTGGTGGCCTAGGAATAAACTTTAGGGCGTGTTTAAGTTGTACCCTCTGCTCAGAGAGTACGGATACGGGAGTCTGTGCCCCTTCCCTGGCCTGAGATGTGGCGGGAGCTAGTGGAATCAGTTCAGCCTAAGCTAAAGTGATGAACATGCTCATGAACTTGGCTAGTCTCCTGGAGGGATGTTGCATCAATAGGAACCTCAGGTGCATGCCCTCTAGCTGGAGCGGCTAGGGGCTCCTCTATCGCTGCTCATGCGGGTGCTCTGGCTGCACCGCGTGGTCATCCTTTACCCCGGCCCTGGCCTCTGGCAGCTCTAGCAGGGGGCTCAGGTGCCTGGTCGTCAGATCTCCTGGTACGGGTCCTCACCATCTGAGAGAAAGAATAGAATAGAGAATTTTAAAATTTGATGCCAATAACTCACACGACAAGGAAATCAAAGAAGTATGATTGTTCCTAACAGTTCCATAGCCTCCTGAAGATAAGTACATACGTCTTTGTACCGATCCGCGAGACTCTAATAAACTGACTTGTGACTCACGATACCTATGAACCTAGAGCTCTAATACCAACTTGTCACGACCCAAATTCCTGCTCCGTGAATTGTTGTGACAGCACCTAGTCTCTACGACTAGGTAAATATAACACTTTGCGAAAAAATGAAATGAAAACATGAACATTAATGATTAACAATAACAATAATCTAAATATGCAATTGAATGCCGCTCGGCATATACAATTATCAACTTCCGAAATGTACAAAAACACTCCCTAGAGCCGGAACAATTTAAGTCACAAGCTATTAAGAAGTCTTAACTGTTCTTTACATCATTTTCTATAGAAACAAGAGAAGAATGAACATAGGGGGATAGAGGGGGACTCCGAGGATCTGCGGGCGCGGGTAGATGTACCTTGAAGTCTTCGATAGAAGCGGCTGCAATTATGAATGAGAATGGTAGGAAGAACCTGGATATGCACATGAAAAACATGTGCAAGAAAGGGCGTGAGTACATCACAATGATACCTAGTAAGTTCCAAGCCTAACCTCGGTCGAGTAATGACGAGGTCCGGTCAGGGCCCTACTAGTATATAAGTAATAAAGCAGGGCAAGAATAAAATATCGTAGTAAAATTGAGTACTGAAATTGAACGAGAAAGAAATCATAAAAAGATAACAGTTTAGTACACATAAATGCAACATGGGATCTCCCGAGATACCGTCTCGTATTCCCAAACGTAAATGTGTAGGGGGATCTCCCGGAATACCGTTCCGTAGTCCCAAAGTAAATATGCAAGACAGGGGAATCTCCTGGAATACCGTTCCGTAGTCCCAAAGTAAATATGCAAAACAGGGGGATAACCAGAATACCATTCTGTAGTCCCAAGTAAATATGCAGAATAGAGGGATCTCCCAGAATACCGTTCCATAGTCCCAAAGTAAATATGTCGCCAAACAATAGAATCTAATAGCTACAGCATGAAATCGTACACTTCAACCTAAGTACAAGTGAAGGAAAGACAGGTAAATTCACTAAGCATGCTGCACGTAGTTTAGATAAACAGCTAAGGCAAGTAGGCATGATATTTTAGTCTAACAGGATACTACACATGGTGATAAGATTCAAATAAGAAGGAAAATAGGTTATTACTTAGTAGAAATCGGGTTTTTACAACAATAGCCCGTGTACGTACTCGACACCTCGCGTACATGGTGCACATTTATCAAAAACAGTACTAATCCTAAGGGGAGTTCCCCCACACAAGGTTAGGAAAGCCACTTACCTCAAACCAAGCTCAAATCAATCAGAGACAATGCTCTTTCCACGAAAATATGACTCTGAATGTCCCAAATATAGCCAAAATCAATTACATAACACAAATACAACTACAAGGAACTAATCTAGATACTAAAATCAAAGCTAAAGCATGTAATTGGAAATTCACCCCAAAAAGCCTCCTTGGGCCCACGCCTCGGAATCGAGTAAAAGTTACCAAATATGAACACCCATTCACTCACGAGTTCACACGTACCAAAATTATCCAAATCCGATGTCTAAATCCCAATCAAAACTCAGAAATTCGGTTGAAGAATTTTCCCCCCATTTCCCCAACTTTTCAATCCAAATCTGAAATTAAATGGAGGAAAATACTATATATTAATGAAATACAACAAAAAACGAGTTAGGAATCGTTACCCCAAAGCCCTCTCTAAAAATCCCTCGAAAAATTGCCAATTTTCGAGCTCCCAAGTGCAAAATTGAAGAATGAGCTCAAACCCTCGATTTAGCCCTTTTTTTGCCAGTCAAACCGCACTTGCGGTCTATAACCCACTTCTGCAGTCCCGCACCTGCGGAAGAACCATCACAGGTACAAAAACAACTTAATTGGGCTGGGACTGCATCTGCGAGCAGTGGGCTGCACCTGCAAGCCCGCTCCTGCGGTCCTAACCGCTGCTTCTGCGCATCCGCTTCTGCGGACTCCTCACCGCACCTACGGTCCTAGCTGGACAAGGTAAATTATGCTTCTTCGACTCCATAGCTGCTTCTACAGCTTCGCACCTGTGGCCCTAAGTGCACAGGTGCGGTTACACCAGATGCAACCACTTCAGCAAATTCCCTAAGTCCCAACTAAATCCACTGAGAACCTGAAACTCACTCGAGGCCCCCAGACCTCAACAAAACATACCAACCAATCCTAAAACACCATACAAACTTAGTTAATCCCTAAAACCACCTCAAACAATGCTAAAATCACGAATCATCCTCCGATTCAAACTTAAAGAACTTGAAATTTCTAAATTCGACAACCGATGCCGAAACCTATAAAACCACGTCCGATTAACCCCAAATTTTGCACACAAGTCAAATTCAACCATACAGACCTATTCCAACTTCCAAAATCAAATCCAATCCCGATATCAAATTTTTCACTGCCGGTCAAAATCTCTAAAACTTTGACTTCCGCCATTTCAAGCCTAAATGAGCTACAGACCTTCAAATCTAACGGAACCGGCGAAACTCCATTGCGGAGTCGTCTTCACAAAGTTTTAACTATGATCCAAATCTTAAGGCTTAAGCTCCCGTTTTAGGAACTATGTGTCCCAAAACACTCCAAAAACCAAAACGAAACTTCCCTGCAAGTCACAATAGCAGAAATAGATACGCGAAAAATAATTAATAGGGGATCGGGTCTTTAACTCTCAAGACTACCGGTTGTGAGCATGTGATTTTTACTTGCCGTATCGTCCTATAAAAATCCCAATAAATCAATGGATTTCATGAATTTTTGTTGATTTTTCGGTAACTAATTGTGAATAACTTGCGTTGTTTCTATAACCATAATTCATTTTAAAAAAATTATTATTATTAAAATTTCGCGTTATCAAGGAATTATGAAGTTATGATTAATTAAATAATAAACGAACGACGAGTATCTAACATAATGTAGTCTTTAATAACTAATTATCACAGAAATTAATTCGATAAATCATAGATTTAATTAAGAATATACAATTGGTTATCTTATTCTTAATTAATGTGTGAATGGACGAAAATGAGGTTTAAAATTAATTGCTACATTTTTTGGATTAAATTAGAGTTTAATTTAATTAGATTAATTAAGGTAATTAGCCAAGAAAAAACAAAGTCGGACCTGGGCCAAGAAAGACCCAGGCCCAACCCCATTTCTACACGTTCTGACAGCCCAGCCCAAACCCCTCACCCGGCCTGCCCCAGCTTAACCAAAACGACGCCGTTTTAGGCCCAGTTCAATCCCAACCATTGATCTGTCTATGATCCAACGAACCGGAACAGGCCATCCTTTCCGTATTTAAGTGTCCAAACCCCACCCCATACCCTCATTTCGATCCGAACTCAACCCCAACCTCAAACCCTAGCTGCCCTATCTCCTTCATCTCTCTCAAACTCTAACCTAAACCCTAGCCGCCCCTGAAACCCCACCGCCGTTCGGCCACCATAACCACTCCAATCAACCCCAAATCTCTACCAGGCAACCACCATTACCTCCTTTATCACCACCCGTTATCAACTCCCCTGAAAAACCGATGGACTTGCTTGGGTTTCAGATCTAAGAATCTAAAAAACCCAAAATTTCTCCCTGGCCGATTCGAGGGCAACCAATGGGTTAGACCTTTATGGGTTGATTGCTCTTAACTAGAGCAATCGATTCATGAAGGTTTAATTCATTTTTTTTTAAAACCCCCCATCAGATCTGGTAAGGTCCAGTGACCCCCTCCTCTTTCCCGGCCAAAAAAAAAAACCCCTTTCTACGGGTATCTCCCTTCCCTTTCTAACTGTTTTGGTTTGAACATGTCTAGATTTAGTTTTTCGAGAAAGATCTGTGTAGATCTGTTATTTTCTCCCCCACCTGTGTATATTTTCTCCTTGTCGTTTCAATTTTAAGCATGTTTCATGACTTTTGTTCTTGTCATACTAGGTAATTAGGTTTTCCCTGTTAATCATACCTCCTTAATTAGGTTTCATCATTGACTGCATATATGATTTTTCTGTTTTGATTCACATTATTTTCGATTGATGTAGTACTTAACACATTATGAAATTCCGAACTGTTTTGCAACCATGATTAATCATTTTTAGGTTTTCCTGTTAGTCACCATTGATTTACTAAAGATTATACTTATTTGATTCATGCTTAGTTTGTTTTAGACTGCCTTCACTGTCGCTCCTTCCCACCTTCAATTGATTGTTTACTCTAGTTCATCTTCTGAGTTTAGTGTAATCTAGGGTTAACCATCCACCCTGACTAAGCAATTAAATAATAATCTAATTAGACAATCATACACAACTAATTGAGTATCCATGTGAACTAAATAACAGTATAATTGACCTAAGTCTGAGAAGTTTAAAGTAATTGATTAATCTGAAATTAATCAACCCTTGATAAGGCAACAAAGTTTAGCTACTAATTAATTAAATTAGAATAGAATTACTTATTACCTAATTAATAACCTAGCTAACTTTCTTTAATCGAACTAAGATCCTAGAATGACTAAAATAGTATAAAAGTTCAGTTTCATAGGATTAGCCCCTCAATTGACTAAGAGTTAATGGATAAGCCTAATTACACCAAATGAAATTGATTCAACCAATTAGCTACTGATTTTAATTCAAATGGTAATCAATTTGAGTTTAAATTAATTAGGCAATAAGTCACACTTAACTAGTAGACTTAATTTTTAAATCAGCTAAACAACATAGTTAGATAACTAGTTAAGATCAATTAACTAAGTTTAAGAATAATTGATTCACTTAGTCTCACATTTAAATGATTCCAACTTCTTCAATATAGAAATTAACTTAGGTAGCTTCTTAAAATCTCTAACTAAAAATAAAATCTGTTTAAAACAATTAGCTTGAGGGTAATGGACTAAAGCAGATTCACTTAGTTTAATTAAATTAACCTAATTTTAAGAAAACTGGTTTGACTAACCTCCTTTAAGTTTAATTAAATTATTGATTTAATGACTTAAACATAGTAAGCAGTATGAAAGCCAACTCTAGGCATTTAATCAACTAATCTTCATTTAATTAGTTGTCACCCAAAAGAACCTTCTAGATTAGATAAATATCAGGAAATCAGATACTTATGGATAGAAAGGTAATTTCAAGGGCTGGAATGTTCTGGAAGGTACAACTGTCCCAAAGGATAGGGTTGACAGCTGTACCTGTACCCTATTCAGCTCATTTAGGATAGGGAATATGCTAAGCATATCCTATCCCAAATGTCCCTATATAGACACACACTTTTTACCACTAGGGGAGATTTTTTTGAGACTCTTCTCTGAATCCTTTGGACTGAAAAATACAACTTTGACTACTAAAAACTTGGAAAACAGAAGCAAAAAGGATTTAGAGTAGGAGTGGGAAACAATCTGAGCTTAGGTTGTCTTGTAGCTGTGATCTTCTATCCTAGAAGACTTGGTTTTGGTTGCTGTTCTTATTCAATCATTTGGGTATTCAAAAAATCATCTTTCCCTGGGTTTTCTCTACTGTGGGTTTGCTATTTGTTGCTGCTGGGCTTTCTCTTCTTTCTGCTGACTCCCATTGCTTGACCTTTATTTGGTCAAGTTTTTCTGTTGTTGTCTTACTCTAAAGGTATGTAAAACTGAGTTTTTTTTACGAAATATCAAAAAAATGTGAAATCTGGTTTCCCTTCCTCCATGAATCTGTACTTCTATCTGTTTAGACCTGTTTCTATATACACTTATATGCATGTATGGGGAGTAACACATTATGTTTGTTCAGTTTTTCTAAATCTCTGAATTTTACATAAGTCTGTTTTAGAACTGTCTGTTATATGACTGTGCAATCAATGTTTGGGTTGGAAAATAGCATCAAAGGGTAATGAACTTAACCTCTAATGGTTAAGTTCATCCTATAAAGATGCTTAAATTCTTGTCTGGTTTAGGTTTAAATATCTAAATATTGTTATGAAACAGCACTAGGGTAGATGAATTTGACCCTCTATAATGGTCAAATTCACCCTATCTTAGGTGCTTAAATAGTAGTTTGTCACCCCTTAAGGGTACAAAAATGGGTAACCAACAATGGCTTGAGAGTAGGGAATTTGAACCCTTCAAATGGTCAGATTCACCTTCTCCAGAATGCCCAAAGAATCAAAAATCACAGAACAATTATGAGATGAATAAGACCTTTATGGAGTTGAATCTGAGCCCTTTCTATGGTCAGATTCAGTCCATAAAAGGCAAGAACCTTTATTTGTGTCGTTTTGATCAGTAAAGGGACTCAGATAGCAAGTATCTATAGATATCTAAACTTAGTNCTTTTATTTGTGTCCTTTTGATCAGTAAAGGGACTCAGATAACAAGTATCTATAGATATCTAAACTTAGTTTAATGTGGCATTATGAGATGGAAAGTCTGACCCATTCATGGTCAGATTCACCCAATAATAATGCATAAACAGTTGTAGAGTAATTAGATTATCGTTACAAAGGTATTAGGACATGAATCTGAACCCAATAAATGGTCAGAATCATAGAAATGCTTAAGGAATGTGTCTATCAAGTCAGTCGTCTGGTTGCTAAGAAAAATAGCCAGAAGAATATGGATTATCAGCTCACACAAAAGCAGCAATGAATCTACACCATTCTTTTGGGTTATATTTACATTTACTATTGGGAATGTACAGTAGAAAACAAGGATGTAATAAATTAATTTTCTTATGCATCAGCTGTAAAGAACGGACTGAACTAAAATTACATTTGGTTTATGTCTTTTCTATTTCAAAAAGCTAAGTCAACTTTTCCTTTTGATAATTACTGTTATTATCTGTTTATGGTCAAAAACCCCTTCCCTTTTTTTTTCGTAAAACCTCAATATAAACGCGTGATTAAAAGAGTTCATCTTGAGAGCTCCAGATTTGAAAAGATGCTTGCTTTTCTTCACAAAAATTCCTGCGATTTTACAAAAGATAACAAAAAAAGAAAACATCTTAGCTTTCAAACTGTCTGGTGAATAGGTATAAAGTTTATGGTTCAAAGGCGCTCGTATGAAGCTTATAAACACCTTATATCCAGTAATGCTTAAGAAAAAATGTAAATAGAAATCTGCCTCTTCCATTCGCCTTATATGTTCTGGAATTTTCTGAGTTTGCAAATATTGTAACGTGTGCAAAACCGTCAAATAAAGTTCAGTAGATATGAAATTAAATAGCATAAATTTAATTTGTTTAGGAATCCATTAAAGACTGCACCATCGTTATATATGCTCATTTGACTGTTTAAATACATGATTTGCAAGTTAATATTTGGACTCTCTCTATATGATGGCATGACTTTCGTTATATTTACGTAGTTTCCAATCCTTTTTTTTCTATAAACTAGCCACGATTAGGATTGGCCAAAAGAGTTGAAACAATTTGGGGCTAAAATATGGCCATAGCCCGAAACATGTCGTCTTTAGTGAACATCATTTAGGCAGTCTTTTAGGAAGAACAAGACCTTTAGCTTGAAACTTGATAAAAAATCAAATATTATACCAAAGCTACCATAACCTACACTCGGGAGTGGCAACTCATTCCCCCGACCCTCAACTTCGAACATCAATAAAATGTACATAGCAACCACGGGTGCATTTCATGTGACGTGTTTGTCGTGTGCTAAAAAACAACAAGTGCACGCCATCGTGACTTGTCTAAGATAAATCCATAAATACCCTAACTGATCTTAAAACTAAAATTCTCCTTCAAATTTAAAACATAAAGAATACTCAAACATCGCCTCAAATAGGCATTATAAAATCGTCACGATCATAGTCTTGACTACTTAATCTACACTCGGGTGCAACAACTCATGTCCCTGTCTCCAACTTCAAATTATAATAAAAATCACATGTTGTAATTACGGGCGTATTTCATGTGGCGTAGTTATAATGTGTCCAAAATACAAACAAGTGCACTCCATCTTGACTTGTTTCAAGATAAATCCATAAATATTAAAAGCGGTTGAAAATTAAAACGGCTAAATGCACAATCGGCTAAAATATATAAATAATCGGACAATTTATGCCAATAGTAATAGTTAAGCGACCGTGCTAGAACCACGAAATTCGGGAGTGCCTAACACCTTCTCCCGGGTTAACAGAATTCCTTACTCGGCTTTCTGATCGCAGACAAATCAAAACAGAGTCAAAGTTTCCTCGGTTTGGGATTCTAAAATAAAACGGTGTCCCGGAGCATCGTCAAAAATCTGGGTGGCGACTCTGAAAACTAAAATAAATCCCAAATCCGAATAATGTCACTTAAAGTGGAAAAGCTCCCTTATTACCCTTCATCAATCCGGAGGGTAGTGAAAAAAGGAGGTGTGACAGCTCTGGCGACTCCGCTGGGGATTCGAACCCAGAATCTCTGGTTCAGGGTTCAGAATTCGATCTTAGAATAGCTGTTATATTTGGCTTTATTATCTGATTTTACATATTTGAACCTAATGTGCTAAATGCTGCTTTTACCGCTTTGATATTATCTGAACTGTATATAAATTGTGCCGAAACCCTCTTCTCTCTGAGTCTTCTAAATCATCTGGGAAGTGTGCACTTCGTGTGACTTCTTTTCTGTTAGAGTCATATCCAAATTTTAGAACGAGGTACGGACAAGTTGCAAAGCCGGTGAAGCTTCTGTATTCCCGATACGCTGCCCTGACCTCGGCTCGAGCTGTCCGCTCGGGTAAGCCTGGTCTAGAACAAAGAACCCAGGTATAAACCTAGAATAACAAAACCTCATGCCGGATCCCTAATAGGAACACTTATTTGCATCATGTGCATTTGACTTAGGGGGCACAACACAGGGGTTGGGTCCATCTAGGACAGGTGAACCCAAAATAAAAGACCATCCTGATGCATCTTACGTGCTACTTGGCATTTGTTTGTTTCGCATGCATGTCGACCGGCTTCTAGAATAGGAAATAAAATCAAAAAACAAAAAAACAAAGAGTGAGAGATATGTATTTGAAATACTCTGTCTAAAAGATAGGAAATAATTGAATATTCTCAAAAGTCATATTCCCCGGTTTTCTCAAAACTGGCAGAACTACGCGGGTCTGATTCTCACCGGATGTGAGATACGTAGGCATACATCATCGGTTCCGGCCCCCAATATTAAGAAAATAATAAAAGAATAAAAAACCAAAAAAAAAAAATATTTTTCTTTAATTGCTTCTTTAGGAGTATTTTCTTAGGAAATTCCAAACAAATAAAAGGTAAAAAACAAAAGTATTAGAACCAAAAAATATTTATTAATTGAAAAAAAAGGGACAAATAAAAATACAAAAATAATTTCTACTTTTTTATTTCCACGATTTTTCAAAATCTAAAAAATATTTCAGTGAGTTTAAAACTGAATTGTAGAATATAGCTTCAGATTTTCTCTAAGTACATGTTTGATTCCTTGAGTTTAAAACTGAGCTCCATCTCTGATTTCTGAAATTTTGGAGAGAATTGAGTTTCTACTGAACATCAACTGGATCTTTCTGAGTTGAGTCCGTGAATTCGACTCGAGCTCTTTATCGCTCGATTTTCTGAATATTGAGCTAAAATATGGTTTGAGTTGTTGAAGCTCTAATCCCTTGTTGCATCTGTTTAGCTAAATTGTGTGGTAGTTCTAAAGGTTTTTGAAGAAAACTACTTGCACTTTTGTTCAGTTTCTACTAGAATTCCACCAGGATTGTTTGTAGTTGTTTAGGCAGCATTTAATAGCATTCTTACTGCCTACTGCCTATTTGATGAAAGGTTTTGAGAAGCTAGTCAAGTTTTAGGCTTGATTCTTAACTTAAGAACTGAATACTTGTGTGAACTTTTGGTGATTTCTGGTTTGATTTCTGGTGAGTTCATTGAGTAGTTTGGTCGAGTTTTGGTTGGATGCCTAATTTTATGAACTGAAAATTCATCTTAGTCTACTGTTAAGTGAGAGGCTTGAATTATTAAACTTGGTTTTGTTTCTAGTTTGGGATTTAAGTTAAATTTTTTTTCGATGAACTGAAAACTGGAATTTTTTGCATATTTGAGCTGCAATGCTGCACAGTTTAAGTGCCATTTCTGCATTGTTTTGGGCATCAGTTCAGCAGTATTTGAGCAGCTCTTTCTTCTGTTTCCTGTGTGAACAACCTACTAAAATAATTTGCTTGGTTGACTGTTTTGCTTTAGCCAAAGTTCAGTTATGTTATGATCAGTTTGAGCAATAGTTTGTCAGTATATTTTGCATATCCTGAGCTCCCAGTTGTGCACAGATTGAGGCTGCTAAACAGCTGGTGTATGGAGTTACTAGTGAGGTACTTGTTGCTACATAATCCATCAATCTGACAGTTGATATTCTTGGTGCTTATTTTCTTGTGAGGATGCAAACTTTGTTAAATCTATTGCTTTCCACTCTGTTAATGTGTGCATGATTATGTCTTATTATGTGATATGGATTTGTTGTTCCTCACTGTGCATTTTTTATTTGATAAGGTCACAACATGAAGGGCAGGAGTTGGACAAGATTTTATCTTTCTTCCCTGTTCATTTACCTTTCCCCACCCAACTCTCTGTGATAGGGCTTAGTGAAGGGCTCATAACATTCACCAGGTTTGTTGTTCTGCACCTGTATCTATTAATGAGTAGAAAATTCATATTATTCTTTTTAAAACTCTTTCTTAAATATGGGATAACCATATTGATTGCTATGATTTTTAAACTTTCACATTACTTCTTTCACGCCGTCTTGATAATTGATCTGCAATGTTATTGAAGACAGTATTCTTGGATAGAACTATTAGTTCTTAGTTGGAGGAATATCTTTCGCTCTGTTCATATCCTTTTATCAATAGACATTCATTCTTACCCAAAGGATTCTTCAGTCATATCATCAGATTGATAGATAGTTGAGCTCACGTTTGTGCATTCCCGCAGTAGCACTTCGATTCGATGTTGTGGAAAATTTACAACTTGGATGTTCTAGCTTTCCTTATCTTAGCATATTTATGAGGTAATATGTTTAACTTTTTGCAAAAAGTGAGTGCTTAGTTGAATTTTCAATTAGGATTGTTCTAACCACAATGTTTTGAAATTTATTTTGTTGCCAAAGCATCATGAATGACAAGATTGATCTCTACCTCTGCTTCTTTCCATGATAAGTTTTTGGTGATGTAGCTGATAGATTTCAATAATTTGCTTATTTTGTTTGGAGGGTTATAAACGGATGCTAATGTTGCTTTCAAGAAGCTAAATCCCAAAGATAGTACCCTGGAAAGAGCTTTGAAGCATCCTGTGTTAGATAATACATAAATTCCAAAATAAGTTGTACGGAAATTCATAAAGAGGTGCACAAAACAATTGTACTGTTGGTTGCTTGGTCAGTCGATATTGTCCTTGTCAAGTTGTATTGACCAACCCTTTCGAAAGTTGTGGCTTATATAAGCGGTCCGAAATGATTCTGTTGATAATTTCTTGATTAGTACTTCATAATGAGTAGTTTAAATAGGAAAAGTACCTAGTTGTGGTCTGTCTTGTGACATTCTTATCTTAGCAGCTTCTGGACTATCAGCATCAATGGTGGAGAGCAATTGAGAAACACGATCACTAAGATCATCCATTTCTCTATTCAAATTTCTTATGTAGTTGCATGTTTCTTGTAACACCTTTGATGTCGATGCCTGCAGTGTAAAAACCAACGTATAATAGAAGACAAGATAAAAAGGAGTTGAACAAATTAAATTAACTGCTAAATCATGATCACTTGTTAGTACTACTGAATTCTCGATCTAGTCAACACATAGTCAACTCTCCAATACAAATGATAGGGAATCAACTGCCACCAAGCTTCTCTCCTTGTGGACTTTGGCTTTTGTTTTATTTTTTTGTCTCTTGAAGTCCTACAAAATATAGGTCATGTGTTTTCTAGTGATTCTTGAAATGCTATTACTCTATTTTACATGACTCACACGATGTTGGTTTCTTTGTTGCATCTGTATGTTCAGGTAGTTGTTCTACATTGTTTGAGCTGGAAAAGAACTGCAGTTTCAGCAGCAATTTGTCAACAAAGTATGCACTGTTCAACTCATAATTACTGTGTAGTTTAAGCAGCAGTACTTGTCTTTTTGGATTGTTTTGCAATTTAGGATATTTGTCCAGTTTTAGCAAAGACTTCTACAAGTTGCACACAGGTTTTTTATTAAATAGTTAAATACACTATTTGCTGTAGTTAGATATCTGGTGAGATAATTTGTGCCCACATGCAATTCAGTCCATTTCTTCTGCATCCCCAAGTTAATTTGGAGGATAGAGACACGAGATTTGGAGAATGAAAAAATCCAAATGAAGTCAACAAATATTTGTACAAGTTCTTTCATTTAGAAATTATCTTTACCCCTTTTAACCCTGAATTTAACAAATGCTTGTATAAGTTTTTATTTAGCAATTATTTTTGCTCCTTTAATTATTTTTCCAGGCTAATTAGCAGGAATATATATTCAATGGTGTTAAGAGTACAAGATGTGCTATCAGCATGAATGAGTTAAGGATTCATACAGGGAGTCTAACTAAAACATTTAGCTTCAATGGGGTTAAAAAAAAAACTAAATTCGCATAAAGTTTTTGTTTCTCCAGTTAAAGAGATGTAAATTTCAGATCTTCGTGCGGAGCATCAAAAGAATTTAGAAAATTTGAATTTAGTAGTGCAGTTAGTACAAAATGTAAATCAATAGCTACTGAAGTCATAGTTTTTGTATATTTTCACTAATTGATCTTCCTTGGTGTTGGGTGAGCTTTCCTTTCAAGCATATCTACGCGAATCAAATGAGATCTACAAATGTGGAGACCTAGTCCACTTATCCGAGGATTAATATTCTTTACGTGTGCTATCTTTGAGTTGATTGGTGTACTTTGTTTATGAATTCTAGATCAGCTAGTCACTTTGAATAGGTAATAATTTTGTGAAAACAAAACACTTTCGTTCAGTTGCTTCGGAATTTTAAGATACATTATAAAGAGTCAATGTCTTTGATAATACTAAACGAAAAAAAAAAAATCCAACAAAAAATCAAAAGTCCAAAATATTTTCTTGCTTTTTAGAAGTCCTTCTTTCAAACATTTCAAAAAAAAAATCCAAAAAAAGAGAGTAAAATAAACGAAATAATTAAATAAAAAAAAGAGTTAGATTATTTACTTCATTCTCACTCTTACCGAACTACGCAAGATCTGATTCATGCGGCGTCATGATACGTAGGCAATCCCCATCGGATTCGATCATAGCCATAAATAAATTGAGTAAAATATAAATAAATAAGAAAAAGAAAAATTAAGTGAAAAATAAAGAAAAGAGCGAAATCAATTAAAAAAAAGAGAAAGATAAGAGTGATAAAATAAATGAGAAAAATAAAGAGCGAAAATAACAAAAAGAGAAAGGAAAAGAAATCGAGATATGGGAAATTCAAAAAAAACGAGAGATACAATTTGAAAGGGACATCTAAAGGCCGGGATGAAACGTGCAACCGTTCAAATACATTGTAGAAGCATTTAATTGTTAGGTGCATTGCATCCCAATATGCAATTTCCTATATGTTAAATGTCTCAAAACCTAACAAGGTTGTTTGGTGTGCAAATTAGCCAGGTTTTGGTGGTTGGTTTTGTTGGTAGTCCGATTTCCCATCCTTCACAAGGTCCAAAGGTAGAGATGGCCTCCGCCAGTAATATTCCAATCATCGGTCCTGAGGATAGCCCGTCATCGGCTATTCCGCAGCCGGAATCAGCAACTGCTAAAGTAAACAAAATGTTGCGTCGCCGCATGTTGGAGATGTGGGACGCCTGGTCTAACGGCAGGGAACCGCAAAGTGTAATCCCTGGTTTTCCTGAGCTGATTCCCGGTTCAGGTGGGCTTTCGAACATCCTTGTGCCCAACCCACTCATCCCATGTGGGCACACTCTAATGCCGTTTAATGGCCCTGGAATGCCTTCTGCGGACCACCCCCAGGCGCCGGATTCAACGGCACCGCCAACGATGTTTGTTGTGCCACCAATCTTCACCATGGCACAGCCAATAGTGTCCAAGCCAAACTCTTACCCTCAACACTCGCAATATGAGTCTCTCATGGGTCAGCAAAAAATAATGAGAAAACCGAGCAAGAAGAAATGGCTCGGAAGATGAGAAGTTTAGAGCAAAGCTTAAAGAACATACAGGGTTTGAGTGGTCAGAAGAGTCTCTCCTACTACTATTTATGCATGTTTCCACATGTTCACCTTCTAGTTGGTTTCAAGACGCCAAATTTTGAAAAATATGACGGGCACGGAGACCCGATGGCTTACTTGAAACGATATTGTAACCAACTGAGAGGTGTTGATGGAAAAGAAAAGTTGTTGATGGCCTATTTTAGAGAAAGCCTTACCGGGATCGCTTCTGAATGGTATATGGATCAAGAAATTACTCATTGGCATATGTGGGACGATTTGGCCCGAGACTTTGTCCGCCAGTTCCAGTATAATGTAGACATCGCTCCCGACAGGAACTCTTTGTCTAATTTGAAAAAGAAAACTCCGGAAAGCTTTCGCGAATATGTTGTTAAATGGCGTGAGCAAGCTGCCAAGGTAAATCCTCCAATGGACGAAGAAAAAATGGTTACGGTCTTCCTACTGGCCCAAGAGGGAGACTACTTCCAGAATATGATGTCTGTTATGGGTAGACCGTTCGCTCAAGCTATAAAAATTGGGGAGATGGTCGAACGAGATTTAGAAACGTGCCGAGTTTTGAATCAAGCTGCTTTTAAGGCTAAAAATTGGGGAGATGGTTCGGAGGGTTTGATGAACTGAAATGAGATAAAAGAGGGAGCTATGATGGCTTCAAGCTCGGAGGGGGCCCACAGGGCATTCAACCAATCATATATGCTTCCTGAAATCCCAGAACACTATTACCCCTATCAAGATGATGCTGCATATGCCGTGACACCGCCTCCCTGTGCGGTGATGAACACACAACCTTACACACAGCCACAAAATTATACCCAAAACCGAGCTCCACTTCCCAGAAATTCCCATCTTTACCAAGCTCCATATAATCCCCAATCAAGTGTTTCCCAATACAATCCTCGCCCAAGAGAACCTTTCAAAAAGAATCAGTTCACCCCTATTGGTGAATCCTACTCTAGCTTGCTCCAAAAGTTGGTCAGTTTAGGTCTGTTGCAGCCAGTGGCCCCAAACCGGCCGAACCCCGAGTCCCCCTCGCACCGGGCTGATGCTAAATGTGAATACCACTCTGGAGCCGTGGGGCATGACACTGAAGATTGTTAGAATCTCAAAAAAGCATTGGAAGATCTCATCGAGGTCCAGACAATAGTGCTTAGGGATGAAGATGACCCCAATATGATGAACAATCCCCTGCCTGCTCACACTAGGCCGGTGGTCGGAATGATTTGTGAAGATGAAGAACTTGATCCGGCACTGAAGGCCATTGAAGCCATTGCTGAGACAGAAGAAAATCCAAAAAATGGTCGCCAAGCCTGAAAGTTCCCCCATCAGATGGGAGTCTCGGTAGCCACTCCTGCTATCCTTTCTGCGTCCGGATTATCCCAGGGTGTGATTCGGATGTTTTACTTTATTGTCTTACTTTCCGATGTAAACCCTTCTATTTAAAAAAAATCATCAAAATAAAAAAAAACGAAAAAAAATATCAAATGGAATTAATATTTCTTTTTCCAAGAATGTCTCTTTTCTTAATCTTGTCTCTTTCTTACTCTACTTTCAGTTCTATTTAAATGCATATTTCAATAACATGACATGCTTGCGGACTTCATGCCCGGATCTTAAAACGCTGTCAAACTCCGAAATAATGAATCAAGAGTTAGAATGCAAATGAAGTTAGATCAACGAAATAAAACAATCGGGATAACCAAAGAAAAATGGGTTCAGATCGAAAAAGGTCCATACACTACTACAAGAGTACTGCCAAAAGAGTGTGTTTATACTTGGGGTACATCGAAGGAAATGTCCCTGAAACAACTGTCAACACAGATGCAGTCAACAGATCCTAAAATGTTTTCAGACTTCGAAATAATGAATCAAGAATCAGAATGCAAAGGTCAAGGAAATAAAACGAGGAATCGGGATAGCCAAAGGAAAATTGGTTCAGATTGGAAAGATCCATACATTGCAACCAGAGTACTGTCAAAAGAGTGCGTTGTACTTGGGTTCGAAGAAAATATCCCTGAAACAACTGCCAACGCAGGTGCAGTCAAAAGGTACTATGTTTGATCCTCCATAAATGTTCTCCGGTTGGGATGACGAAAGCTTTCATTTTTGCTACCCAAACACCATTAACCCTTTTGCAAACCCTTTGAGTCGGTTACTCTTCTTTGATTACCCTCTTTGGAACCCGAAAGTGTTATTGGAAAACAAAAGAAAAAAAAAGAGAAAAATTGATTGATTGAAAAATGAAAAAAAAAATAAAGAAGAGGAAAAAGAAGCAAAAAAAATAATAATAATGAAATGCAAAAAAAAAACAAAAAAAAAAGAGAACAAGGAAGCAAAATAAAGAGAAAACAAAACAAAACAGAGGAAAAACAAAACAAAAACCAAAATAAAAACAAAAATGTTTCCTGAACTACGTTCGACTTGATTCCGAAAAGGATACGTAGGCAGCCTCTCCCTGGGGTTCTGTCACACCAAAACAAAAATTTCACATTTCCCCAAGAGTTTAAGTTGGGGCAAATTCTATGATCAGCGACGTTTTCACACGAAAGGTTCCAGAGTTGTAGCTCAATCCAAATTCTTTTCACCAAAAACCCTGTTCAAGTCCTTCCGATTAATCGGCATAGATGTCCAAAATTGGAAAATACAGTTGTTCAGAGCAGATACAAGCAATGAGAGAAATTAAAATGAGAGAGTCTTATCGGTGAAAAGTCACACGGGCACTCTAAGGCGATGGTGAGTAGAGAAATTGAAAATGAGAGAGTCTTGTTAGTGAAAACTCGCAAAGAGCACTACAAGGCGACGGTAAGAAGAGAAATGAGAGAGGTTAGTGGGTGAAAACTCGCAAAGGGCGCCACTAATCGAAAAGGATAATGGTCACTGATATAGACAAAGTCCGGGGCAAGGTTTCTAGATCTCGAGGTGATAGTTGTGATGAATTTTTTAGAGTCGGACGGTTTACACGGGTCAGGCATCCAGTCCAAAGGGCATGTCAAGTTCATCACATTTGTTATATTACTGAATTTTTATTTATTATATTCTTTTTCTCTCGTAGATGGTGACAACTCGCACAACATCTACAGGGGGTCAGGAGCCGGAGCCCCCTATTGCAGCCACTACAAAGGGTAAGGGTTGAGGCCAAGGTAGGGGCCGAGGCAGAGCTCAGCCTAGAGCACCTACAACAACACCCGTTACAGAG
The DNA here is from genome assembly GCA_005239505.1 of Nicotiana paniculata. Lineage (NCBI taxonomy): Eukaryota > Viridiplantae > Streptophyta > Magnoliopsida > Solanales > Solanaceae > Nicotiana > Nicotiana paniculata. The sequence goes on along the minus strand of ML363000.1, from coordinate 26,963 downwards.
CCTCAGATTGATCACGAGGAGGAGATTCTAGTCCATACCGCACCAGTCGGACCCGCTCAGGTCCCAGAGGGATTTATAGCAACTCCCATACTTCAGAACACCCTAGTCCACTTAGTTGGACTCATGAAGAGTGTGGGTGAAGCTGGAGTATTTACTGTGGCACCAGCTGCCTCTCGGGGTAGGGAAGGAGCACAGACTCCTGAAAATCACTCTCTAGAGTATATGGCTCCAATATATCAAACTCCAATATATCCAGCAGTAGGGGTGGTTCAACTTGTTGTTTCTACACAGCCCGTGGAAAGACCTGCGATTTCTTCTGAGAGATTGATGAGATAGGATAAGTTCACCAAAATCTTTCCTGTTCATTTTAGTGGTGCACCTTCTGAGGACCCATAGGATTATTTGGACCATTTCCATGAGGTATTGCACAACATAGGTATTATTGCAACTAATAGGGTCGACTTTAAAGTGTTCCAGATGACTGGTTCAACCAAGAAGTGGTGGCGTGATTTTGAGCGGAGCAGATCAGCTTGTTCACCTTCACTTACTTGTGATCAGTTTTTGCAGATATTTCTAGAGTTCATTCCTTTCACATTGAGAAAGGAGTACTACAGGCAGTTCGAGTGCCTCCAGTAGGGAGGCATAACTGTCACCTAGTATGAGACCAGATTTGTGGACCTAGCCCATCATGAAGCTATCTTGATTCCCACTGATAGAGAGAGGATGATGAGGTTTATTTATGGTCTTACTTTCGGCATCATGCTTCAGATGGAAAAGGAGACATGGGATGATATTTCTTTCTAGAGGGATGTAGAGATATATTGACGGATCGAGATGATTCATATCCAAGGTAGAAAGATGGTATTTAAGAAGAGGGCTCATCATTTCGGTAGCTTCAGTGGTGCCTCATCTGGAGGTAGAGGTTATTTTGGTAGAGTCCATCCTCCTAGGTAAATTCACTCAGCTCTTAAGGTAGCCCACAATGCTTCGGGCAATAGTTTTTATTACGGGTCACATCATGAGCAGCCAGCATTCAGTGCACCTTTAGTTCCTATCAGTGAACTACCACTAAAGATTTAATACAGGTGTTATCCGGGCCGTGTGCTTTGAGTGTGGAGGTACATGTCTCATCAGGAGGTATTGTCCTAGATTTATGAGAACAGACCTCAATAGGTTTCTCGTGTCATTATGCCGGCACCGGTTGCTCCACCGCCTGCACATCCAGCTAGAGGTGGGGGTCATGCTACTAGAAGTGGAGGTCGGGCCATCAGAGGTGGAGTCCAGCCAACTAAAGGTCGCCCGAGGGACGGAGGTCAGAGTGGTGGGGCACATCCCCATTTTTTTGCATTCCCAACCAGACATGAGGCAAAGTCATCTAACGTCGTCATCACAAGTATTGTTCCAATTTTCCATAGGGATGACTCAGTTTTATTCGATTAAGTCTCTACTTATTCATATGTGTTATCCTATTTTGCATCATATCTGATTATGCCGCGTGATTCTTTAAGTGCTCCTGTCCATGTGTCCACGCATGTAGGAGAATCTATTTTAGTAGCTCGTGTTTATCGCTCGTTTGTGGTTTCTATCGAGAGATTTAGGAGAATATAGATCTTCTACTTCTTGATATGGTGCGCTTTGATGTTATTATGGTCATGGATTAGTTGTCACCTTATCACGCTATTTTGGACTATCACGCTAAAATGGTGACTTTATCCTTGCCAGAGTTGCCCCGATTAGAGTGGAAGAGAACTCCCGGCCATCTACCAGTAGGGTTACTTTTTATGTGAAGGCTCGGCGTATGGTCGAGAAGGGGTGTTTAGCATATTTGGCCTATATCCGCGATCCTAGTGCGGAGGTTTCTTCCATAAATTTAGTTCCAAATGTGCGCAAATTTTTAGAGTTGTTTCTTGTGTATTTGTCATGGATACCACCCGATAGAGATATATACTTATGTATTGATGTGGCTCCGGATAGTCAGCCCATTTTTGTTCCATCATACCATATGGCCCCAATTGAGTTGAAGGAATAGAAGGAGCAATTGCAGGTTTTTCTTGATAAGGTATTTATTAGACCTAGTGTCTCACCCTGGGGTGCACCACTGTTGTTTATGAAGCACACTGATGGTTTGAGGAGGACGTGTATAGATTATCGGTAGTTGAACAAGGTCACTATCAAGAAAAAGTATCCATTATCGAGGATTGATGGCTTATTTGATCAATTTAGGGCTCCAAAGTATTTTCGAAGATTGATATGAGATTTGGCTACCATTAGTTAAAGATTAGGGCATCGGACGTCCCTAAGAAAGCTTTTTGGACGCGGTATGGTCATTTTAAGTTCCTAATGATGTCATTTGGCTTGAAAAATGCCCTAATAGCATTCATGGATTTGATGAATCGGGTATTCAAGCCCTATTTGGATTCTTTTGTGATCGTCTTCGTTGATGATATTTTGATCTACTCTCGCAGTCGAAAGGAGCATGATCAACATCGGAGGATCGTACTTCAGACTCTAAGAGATAGTAAGTTATATGCCAAGTTTTCAAAGTGTGAGTTTTGATTGAACTTGGTTGCCTTTTTGGGCCATGTTGTATTTTCCAAGGGCATTAAAGTGGATCCTAAAAAGATTGCGGCAGTACAAAACTAGCCTAGACCTACTATAGCTACAGAGATTCGGAGCTTCTTGGGTTTGGCAAGTTATTATCGCCAGTTCATGGAGGGGTTTTCATCTATCTCACCCCCATTGACAAAGTTGAACCAGAATGGTGCTCTTTTCAGATGGTCTGATGAGTGTGAGTTGAGCTTTCAAAAGCTCAAGACTACATTGATTACAGCCTCAGTGTTGGTGTTTCCTACGGGTTCGAGGTCCTACACTGTGTATTGTGATGCATCACATATTGGTCTTGGCACAATGTTGATGCAATACGGTAGGATGATTGTCTAAGTGTCTCGACAGTTGAAGGTTCATGAGAAGAATTACCCGGTACACGACTTGGAATTGGCAGCTATTGTTCGTGCATTGAAGATTTGGAGGCATTACCTCTACGGCATGTCGTGTGAGGTATTAATAAATCCCCGGAGTCTACAACACTTGTTTAAGCAAAATAATCTAAACTAGAGGAAGCGGAGATGGTTAAGCTGTTAAAAGACTATGATATCACCATTTTGTACCATCCCGAGAAGGCTAATGTGGTGGTTGATGTCTTGAGTAGAAAGGCTGAGAGTATGGGTAGTCTTGCATATATTCCAATTAGTGAGAGACCTTTAGCATTGGATGTTCAGGATTTGGCCAATCATCTCGTGAGGTTAGACATTTCCGAGCCTAGTCGTGTTCTTGCTTGTGTGGTTTCTGGGTCTTATTTGTATGAGCGCATCAGAGAGCGTCAGTATGACGACCACCATTTTCTTATTCTTAAGGACACAGTGCATCACGACGATGCCAAGGAGGTTTCTATTGGAGATGATGGGGTGTTGCGGATGCAGGGTTGTATTTGTGTATGCAATACGGATGGGCTGTGTGAGTTGATTCTTGAGGAGGCCCACATTTTGCGGTATTCCATTCATCCTGGTGCCGCCAAGATGTATCACGATTTGAGGTGGTATTAGTGGTGGAGAAGAATGAAGAAAGATATAGTAGAGTATGAGGCTCGGTGTTTGAACTGCTAGCAGGTGAAATACGAGCATCACAGTCCTAGCGGTTTGATTCAAAGACTTGAGATTCCCGAGTGGAAATGGGAGCGTATTACCTTGATTTCGTTGTTGGTTTCCCACAGAATTTCAAAAAATTTGAAGCAATGTGGGTCATTGTGGATAGATTGACCAAGTCAGGACATTACATTCCGATGGTGGCTACCTATTCTTCAGAGCAGCTGGCCTAGATCTATATCTGTAAGATTGTTCGTCTCCACGGTGTGCTGGTGTCTATTATCTTCAACCGAGGAAAGCAGTTGAAATGACATTTCTGGAGAGCCGTCTAACGTGAGTTAGGCACGCGGATTGAGTTGAGTACATCATTTCACCCCCAGGCAGACGGATAATCCGAGCGCACCATTCGGATCTTGGAGGATATGTTACGTGCATGCGATATGGATTTTGGTGGTTCATGGGATTAGTTTCTACCACTTGTTGACTTCGCCTACAACAACAGCTACCAATCGAGTATTCAGATGGCTCCTTATGCGGCCTTATATGGGAGGCGACGTTGTTCTCTAGTTGGTTGATTTGAGCCGGGAGAGGCTAGGTTGTTGGGTACTGATTTGGTTCGGGATGCTTTATTGAAAGTCAAGTTGATTCAGGATCAACTGTACAGTCTAGTCTAGACAGAAGATTTATGGTGATAGGAGGACTCGTGATGTAGCATTAATGGTGGGAGAGAGGTTTTTGCCTCGGGTTTCACCCATGAATAGTGTGATGAGGTTTGGGAGGAAGGGAAAGTTGGGCCCTGGGTATATTGGTCCTTTTTAGATCCCTGAGAGAGTTGGTGGGGTAACCTACAAACTTGCATTTCCACCCATCTTATCGATAATTCACCCGGTATTCTATGTTTCCATGCTCCAGAAGTATTTTGGTGATCCTTCCCATGTATTAGATTTCAGCTCAGTCAAATTGGACGAGCTCAAATTATGAAGAAGAATTCGTGGCTATTCTATCCTGGCAGTTCTAGACGTTGAGTTCTAAACGTTATCCTACTGTGCAAGAGTAGTTGAGAGGTCAGCCGATTGAAGCAGCCACGTGGGAGTCTGATTCCGATATGTGGAGTAGATACAACACCTTTTCACCGGTCCAGGTACTTTTCTATGTCTATTCAAGGAAGGACATTTCTTTTAGAGGTCAAGATTGTGACGACCCGATAGGTCGTTATGAGTGCTAGCCCTTAATTTCCTATTTCGAGACTTCTATTATCTCTATTAAATATTTCTCGATTTGCGTGCGCATTCTATGTCTTTTTCCAGAAGTGTTTTACGTTAAAATTTGAAAAACATGATTTTTGTAATTGGGCGTACGACCAAAATTGAATTCGGAGGTCCCTATGTAGATTTGACTTATTTTACCGAAAGCTAGTAATTTGAAGGTTTGAAAACTTTCTAGGTTTGACCGAAGGTTGATTTTATGTATATCGGGTTCGAATTTTGGTTCCGAAGCTTTGCATAGGTCCGCTTTTCTATTTGAAACTTGTCTGCAAAATTTGGTGCAAATCAGAGTTGGTTTGATAGGATTCAGACGCTTGATTGTGATTTTAGTGTTTCTTGAGTTTTCTTTAAAATTTCATGCATTTTGATGTCCGATTCGTAGTTCTAGATGTTATTTAGTGTTTTGACTGCACAAGTGAGTTCACATGATATTATTACACTTTTGTGCATCTTTCATTTGGAGCTCGAGCGGCTCGGGTGAGTTTCGGATAGGATACAGACCATTTCGAACTTAAGAATTGCTGGTTTTCAGTTGTTTCTGATGTTTGGTGCTTTGTGCTTCGAGAACGCGAAAGGGAAATTCGGACAGGGATGGATTTATTCTTCGTGAATGCAAGGACCTTATCTTGAACGCGAAGTGGATGGGTGCTTACCCTTCGCGAACGCGACATGCTTTCCGCAAATGCGGAGCTTTGTGGGGACCTAGGGAGGCTGGGTTATTTCTCTACACGAACACCGGCTCTGGCTCGTGAACGCCAAGGCAAGGGGGGGAGATAAGCCTTCACAAACGGGAATGGTTTATCACAAACACGATGTCCATTTGGCCAGTGTTCTTCACGAACACGAAGAGCACCTGACGCGCAGGTATTAAAACATATAAAAGTCAGGATTTCACCATTTTCAAGTTAGAGCTCGGTTAGAGGTGATTTCGAGGAGTTCTTTCATCCCAACTTCATTGGGTAGTAAAATTTATCTTGTTTTATTACATTTCCATAAACACCCATAGATTTTAACCTTTAATATATGAATTTTCATGGTAGAAATTAGGAATTTAGATAGAAATTGAGAATTTTGAGAAATTAAGATTTAGACCTTGAATGAGATCGTATTTTGAAATATAACTCATAATCAGGCTCGGAGGTGAATGGATAATTGTTATTTAGTCGGAATCTTGGATTTTGATTAAGTGGGCCTAAAGTCAACTTTTGTTGACTTTTTTCTAAAATCATTAAGGATTGAATCTTTTTCACTCGTAGGTAGTTGCTAAAGCCTGTTTTAAATTATTTAAACAATATTTGGCTAGATTAGATTGGTTTGGAGGCTAATTGTAAAGGAAAAGCAGTGGTTGAGCATTGATTTGGTTACGAGTGAGGTAAGTGTCGTGGTTAACCTTGAATTGAGGGAATTAGGATTTGTTGAAGTATTTGTTATGTGAATTATGTGGGGAAGTGGCATATATGCGAGGTGGTGAGTGTATATGGGCCGTCATGGGATTTAGCATGTGAGATTGGGATATTTATTTCCATGTCTTCTTTTATTCCATGTTACTGTCACGACTCAATTTTCCCTCTGTTAAGTATTGTGATGGAACCTAGTCATAGGGACTAGGTAAGCCTAACGTTTACTGAATAACAAAAATAATGAAATAGCATCTACTAATTTTGAAATAGAAATCTCTATAAGATTTACAATTCCCAAAATCGGTTGTACAAGCCATAAGCTCTACAGAGTTTTGTTACAATTTTCTTGCGAACACAGCAACAAGTTTACCTTGAGTCTCTACAGCAGCAATCTCCACAACTAGCTAAAGATCAACCGACTCCGCAAATACCTGGATCTGCACAAAAAATATGTAAAAGTGTAGTATGAGTACACCACAGCGGTACCCATCAAGTATCAAGACTAATCGCAATGGAGTAGTGACGAGGAACAGTCAATACACCTACTGGACTAAATAACCTGGATGAGTATAAGTATAGGAACAACAATGTATGATATCTACATAAAGACTACGCGAATGGCAAGTAATACAGAAATTGCAGTAAGGAAGAAAACAACAACTACAATCGATGCACCATAATAATGACATAAAAGAACGAGCGGAATCACAACCTAAATTTGATAATCACATATAAAGAAATGGACAAGTACAACTCAACAAAAATGATCGTTTTCACATCAGGTTTTAGTCAATAAGCTCAACAAGTTACCGAACCTCAGACTATTCATAACCCACGGGTCCCAATACCTGAACCCTAGTACTTGGCATCCTATGCCCTCATTACACCTCATAACCACACTGACGACTCACGTGCCAAATAGAACCACTCTCACATAGAAGGCAAGTAAACAAGGGTGTGCATCTATACTTAACAATATCAAGAAAAAAACTTAACCGATAAAAGTGCTTAACTACGTGTATTCTTGGGAAGTCATAAGATAAATCTCATACAGGTAAGTATACCACTACACAAATATCAACAACAAGAATGCCCCCAGGCCATCACAAGTCATCACAAATCAATCCCTGACACAGCCCACCTTGTCTCACCACGTGTGCAATAATAAAGTAAGTGCTCGCCTTGTCTCGCCACACGTGCATAACAATCTTCCCACCTTGTCTCTCCACATGCGCAACCNATATATATATATATATATATATATATATCCCGCCTTGTCACGCCGCATGTGCAAATATCAATAGTAACAATAGCACGACAGAAACCTCGTGCACCCCCATAACAACAACCGCATGGCAGATACCTCGTGCATCATAATAACCACAACCGCACAGAAGAAACCTCGTGCATCACCACAACAAGTACAACAACAAAAATGACAATAATACAATGTACGTCAAGTAAATCAAATCAAGAACCTTCGATTACAAAAAATGGTAGAACTAGTTCGCAAGGAATAACCATAATAAAGAATACTAGGCGTAATAAGAACAGCTCAACAGGGAAGAAAATAATATGTAACAATGGTCCCACAATGTACGGTTCAACAACAAGAAACTAACACGAGTCAAATAATTCCGAATAAGGACAAGTCAACTAAGGTATAGGAGATCAAAGCTTCTTTTAAGGTTGGGCAATTACGAAAGAGATACAACAAATTCCATTAAAGGTAGACAACAGGAAAATAACCATAATCTTAATTAAGGATGAATAATTACAAAAGAGATAGCTATAACATGAAATAATGATAAACAACTAGGGGAATGATAACATGGAAATAGAAGAGATAACAGTTCCAATTAAGGCACATATGAATCAAATAAAAAATAAGAGTGAATCATGAAATAATTGGTTCTAGTTAAAGCAGGTAGAGGTGAAGCTAGTCATTAAAAAACGTATTCATAACAAAACAACTGCATATTCAGTGAACAGAAGGACCTAAGAACCCTAAAAGGTCAATTTTCACAAATAAGTCCGATCACGTACTCGTCACCTCGCGTATACGGACTAAAATCAACATAGAAGACTCAAATCCTAAGGGGTAGTTCCCCCACACAAGGTTAGGCAAGATACTTATCTCAAAGAAGACAAACTGATACTCTAAAATGAACTTCACGGGTGAAATGATCTCCGGACGGCTCAAATATAACCAAAATAACTTCAAAGCACAAATAAAACTCATAAGAAACTTTCCGGATCATAAAGTCTCAATCTTTATCAAAATCTAAAAATTGAACGAAAAGTCGACCCCCAGGCCCGCACCTCGAAATCCGACAAATTCCACAAAACCCGAACACTCATTCCGATATGAGTTCAACCATACTAAAATTATCAAATTCCGATACCATTTCGTCCCTCAAATCATGATTTTTCATTTTGAAAATTTTCTTCAAAAACCTGCATTTTCCTCACTCAAAACACAAATTAAATGATAAAAATAAATATAAAACCATGGAACATAATAAATTCTAGGTGAAGAACACTTACCCAATCGATTTTCTTGAAAACCCCACAAACAATCGCTCAAAATCAATCTCTACAAGTCAAGATATGATAACAATAGCCTAGCCCTCGGTTTGAAGATCTTATATTCTGCCCAGGTGATTGTGCATCGCGAACGCGGAGGAAGGGTCGCGTTCGCGAAGAAGAAAACTGAGGTTGCCGGAAGTGCTTCGCGAACTCAAAGGCATGCTCGCGAACATGGAGAAGAAAGGTCTGATGGCTCTCGACTGGCCTACGCGAACAAGGGGAACGGTACGCGAACGTGAAGAAGGGAAACACATAGCTTCACGAACGCGAGTGAATAAATGCGAATGCAATGAAGGAAAGGCGCAGGATAACGCGTTCGCGCGACGAGGCATGCGAACACGAAGAACAAATGTTCCTGCCTCCAAGATTACTCTTCGCGAACGCGAAGGAGCTGACGCGAACGCGAATGCGAACACGAAGGAGAAAACCAAATTATAGGTTCAGCAGTTCAAAAATAGGAGGAAATGACCCGTAGCCCATCCAGAACACAGCCGAGGCCCCCGGTACCCCGTCTAAACATACAAACAAGTTATATAACGTAACACGGACTCGTTCGGGGTCTCAAATCACATCAAAAAACACTGAAGCTACAAATCGCGCCAAGAATCAAACTTATGAACTTTCAAATCTTCTAACTTCGAAAACTCGTGTCAAAATCTATCATATCAACCCGGAATGATATCAAATTTTGTAGGAAAGTCCCAAATGACATAATGGAGTTGTTCCAACTCTTGTAATCGCTTTTCGACCCTGATATCACTAAAGTTGACTATTGATCAAACCTCTCCACCTTCCAAAGTTCAAATTTTCCAACTTCCGCTGAAATTCTTCATATCACCCTACGGACCCCAAATCCAAATCGGGACGCACGTTTAAGTCCAAAATCAACATACGAAGCTATTGAAATAACACAAGATACATTCCGGAGCCGTTTACACAAAAATCAAATTTCGGTCAGCTCTTACCGCTTAAGCTTCCAAAACTTGAATCCTTCTTCCGATTTGACTCCGAATCATCTGGTAACTGAATTCAACCACGCACGCAAGTCAATACACATACGAATATGCTCAAGATCTTATACCACCGAATGAAATTTAAATTCTCAAAACAACCGGCCGGATCGTTACAGTTACTCCTTATAATATGCATTAACTGTTACATGTTTTTACTTGACATCTATGCAATACTCGTTACTTGTTATTTAATTTTTACTTGCCTTAATTTGTCTTTTTCTTACACGATTTTTGCTTATTTGCTATTTGTCTCTACTTGCTTTAATTTTATATTTTAATTGTCACATGTTTTATCTGTTTTTATTATTTTCATATTGTTTGATGCACTCTATTATATTATTTCTCTTATGAGAGGTATTTATATCTTCTATACTATGAATTGGTAAAGTTTGAGATTTTGAGATATTAGATATTCACCGAATTATTCTGTAGTTCTTTATTGTTTTGTACATTCACATTCTTTTTGTTGATATCATGTTAATATTATTGTTGAATTGTCTATGTTGATGATTTGATTTGGGGAGTGAGGTGAACGTCGCAACGGAATTGAATGGCTTGAAATGATATGAAGGAATAAGGACGGATTATGGTATGAACAGATGATGATATGGTGGGATCAGGTTGTGCGCCGCAACGGATTTGATAATATTATAATTTTTGAGTTATCCTCGGTATTGTGATATGAGACTTGACACTTTCTTATTCGGGGCTCTCTGGTTGTTGTCTTTCGGGTCCGTTTATATTAGTTTATGGCTTTATTACTATTCTTGTTTTTCTGTTTTTTTTTATTTCGTATAGGTTATTTGTATGTGACTTACCATAGCTCGTCACTACTTCGTTGATGTTAGGCTCGACACTTGCAGAGTACATGAGGTCGGTTGTACTCATACTATATTCTTCACTTCTATTGCAGATACCGATATGGGTCCCACTGGCGTGTAGTGAGACTGTTCAGATTCAACTATTTTAGGAGAGTTGCTCGTCGTCTGCACCCTTGAAGTCCCCTTTCCATTCTATATTTACTGTTTAATTAGTTTCAAGCAGTTGTATTTTGTTCAGACTTTATCTATAGTACTCTAAATGCTCATGTATTCGTGACTCTAGATTCTGGGATATGGTTAGACTTCATCATTTAGTTTTTTATCAGTCTACATCTAATGATTACAGTTTGTTATTATTAATATTTTGATCTTAAATTGTTAAAACTGGTTAAGTAATTTAGCTAACATTGGCTTGCCTAGCAAGAGAAATGTTAGGCGCTATCACGATTCCGAGAGCGGGATTCCGGGTCGTGGCACCACACCATCTTTATTCATTTACTCATAAAAACTGAACAAATGACCTGTAACATGTCATTATTTTGATAACATAAAGACATATAAATGTAGATTTACATGTGCCAAATTTTCACTTATTTCTCAAATAATACCTTCAATGATAAATTTTAAGATTTCTGTCATCTTGTTTGATGTTATCAGTGGTTAAAGAAAGTTGACCATTGAAATAAGCCTCACTTGCAAGAGTTGTAGTGCAACAAAAATGCAAAATTTTAAACCAACCGAACTCTTGAACTACAAGTAATATGAACAGTACCTTGAATGATTTCGACAACAGATGGACAGATCTGTACATCCTCTTGCAAACAAAAATTGTTCATCATAGAAGTTATACAAAACAAAGAAGGTTAGGCAAATCTAAATAGCCTATTGCATTATATCTATACAGATGGTATTGTAGTGCCGGGTTGAGCGCGCATTTGAATTGGGGGATCATCAAAACCTGTTAGATGAGTCCTTTCTCTTAGTACATACAACTAAATCAACATTGACAAAAGTCCTACAAAATACTGCATAAATAAGATTAAGAGTTACATGCGTGTGGTTGAGAATATTGATATGAAATATTCTAGACACATGCATAGACTCCTTGAAATTGTAGCTGTTTTAATTTTTATTGAATATTATCCAAAAGGTATGGACAGACTATCTCATCCATATAGAGTGAAAAGGAAATAGTAAAAATAAATTATATACTTTTCATCTAACATTACTCACTCTAATCTATCAGCAACCCTAACGCATATTAGGCTTCATACCATGAGTGAATTTCAACTTATTCTAGTGCATAAAATGATTAAGTAAAATACGCATAAAGTAGAGGTCAAATCAATTTTATAAATGCTACGAAAAACCACAGATAAAAAACAGAGATGGAGTTCTCAACATAAATGCACACACTGCCATGCCTTTTTTGATGAAAAAGGGAACTATAATGAATTTATCGCATTCTAATAAGATTAGAGTTGTTGATTTAAAAAATAAAGAAAGAATGGATGAAAACACTTAACAGCGGGTGGGTTTATCTTAGAAGTGACAATATTTTTTTGGGCAGATTTAGAGCCACACTAAAAGGAAATTATGCAATATTACAGTACTTAATATATCCTAAATAAAAAACCTCCAGCACTTTCAGTCTAGCATACATGTATGACAACACAATCTGTTCATAACATGAAGCAACATAAGAAGTTTTATCCCTGTATTCCTTAAGAAACAGATCATGTGATGCAGAAAAACTTTGTTGTGTCCAGTGTTGTCAAAGGCAAAAAGCTCTAAAAAGCGCTCTAGGTCTATTTGTACTTTAAGCGCAAAGCGCACTCAAAGTGTGAGCTTTAGATAAAAAAAGGCACAATGAAGAAAATAAATAAAAATTTATATGTATTTCAAGAATAAAGTAACAAATTCATTTATAATGTTTCCCTTAGCAGCTAATACATTTATTTCTGATTATAGTTGTTTTTCAGTGCTGCTTGATTCAAGAGAGAACTCATGGGCATTGAGGCGCACGCCTCGGTGCCTTTCTTTATACTGAAGCGCAACTAAAGCAAGGCGAAGCGCCTTTCTTGATCTTTTCTGAGCTTTAGGGATTAAGCGCACCTTAAATTGAGCCTTTGACAACACTGATTGTGTCTTGATTAGAGATCCTAGATGTTTCAATTATGTTTCATCTCTGTTGTTCTAAACGTCAATACCACACAAGAGGGGGGGGGGGTAGGTGATTTGTGTGGTGTCCGATTTTCGCGTGCATTAGTTATAGAAAGACCAAGTTCTTCTATGTGTTCCAACCTCTACTGTTTGCGGAATAACAAATACAGAAAATAAAGAACACAGAGATTTTTACGTTGAAAACACCTGGCTGAAAAGGTGAAAAACTACGACCTACTTCCCAATAGGATTTTCCCAAACTCTTTACTAAATCAGTGATCCAAACAGCATTTACGAAAACTCTTTTATAAACCTAGGATTATCTCTAATTCCTTTGTGGCAAACTAGCCTCTAGCTATTTGTGACAAACTCCAAGTTAGCTATAACTTGAAACACACAGTACCTATTACAGACGCTTCTAGATAAAGCTAAAAAGGTACAAGTTGAAATCACCTACTACAAGTAAACTAGACTAAAAGACAACATTTGGAACTGGTTCTTCTATCTGGTTCAAGTAGCTTCAGAGTCACACGCTTAAATCTCACACGAACTGCTCGCAAAATTACCTTGCTAATTTTGCTCTCAATTCTTGTTTAACTTCTGGTTTGTGCATTCCGGTACAATAAGAACAATCTGCAATATATAGGATTAGTATAAGAGAGATTTACTAGAGTTCTAATGCTACTCTTCCTTGGTGGAAGAGTTCTAGTTAATCTCAACTCCTCAAATCCTTCCTTATCTTTGATTCTGTTCTTACTGAATAAGGAGTCCTTCTCCTTATTATTTTGCAATCTTTTCGATCATGAGATATCTCTTATTTCCCAAATTTCGTTTATCTCCTATATGTGCACCTCACGTGCCTTAGCTCTGCATGTGTCTATGTCTTCAATGATGGACCTGGTTCATCTTTGAGTTACTTTGTCAATCTTCAAAATCATTCAATTTCTTGGGCCAACAAATTCCCCCTTTTTGATGATGAAAAACTCTTTGCTTAGGCCTGTAACCAACTTAATCTAACATTGACAACATTGACATATTTTACAGTATTAAGCATTTATCATAAAAGAACTAGGTTCATTAGGTTATAAATATCACATGTTCAGAGTAGCACATAACCATTTTTCCCCCTTTTGGCATCATCGGAAAGTTGCAAATTTTGGAAAAGTCCCAGATATTTAAGAATTACTCATGTCCACTGGGGCAACTGCAAGTGCAATCATGGATTAATCATCAATAGTGAACCAATAATTCAATCTATCAAAGAAAAAGAAATAAGATAAGAGCAAAAACATCAGAATTCATTGATACAAAGCATTATTCATCCACAATCCAAAAAAAGAAATAGAAACGGTTAAACCCATGAGCAAAAAAATAAGAAAAGTCCTTAATCTGGGTCACTGATGTACTAAGGCAGGCTAGGCTACTAAGGATGGGAAGGGCTGGAGGGTTGGTTTTTGGCTTGGATAAGAGATAGCATATCTCGAAGAATTTCCTCATTCTTCTCCTTTTCTTTATCAAGCTCAGTTTTGAGAGCATCCCTCTCAGATTCAACCTCTACTAGACGGTTTTTCAGCCGAAGTATTTCTGCATCCTTCACCACACTTTCCTACACAAGTGCTCTGACTTTGATGTTCACAGGTGTCTTCCTAGATGAACTAGGTTCATTGGCAATGACATTTACCTCATAGTCACAAGCCAGAAAAGTATTTATGCCAAAGTGATCCTTGCTTGTGACCATCTCTGCCTTCTTAAGAGGCACCTTGTAGTGAACAAGTACAGAGGTAAGAATGAAGCCATATGGAATGGCATGGGATTTGGAGCCATTTACCACTCTGTCTAGCAGCTGAATGATGAAGTAGGGCCAATTTATCTGCCTCCCACTTTCTAGGCACTCCATCGGAACTAAATCCATGTCTATCCTGTCTTGGCAGTACACACTTGTTGATAAACTCAAATACCTCTTTGTGTGTGGGCTTCATCCCATTCTTATAGACTGCCTTAGGTTCAATCTCTTCTTCATTTTCGCAGAATTTTCTTGTGATTTGTAGAGCAGTCGGAAGATCATCTAAACTTGGCCATTTTTTCCTAGTATAGTCATCATATCCTTCAGATAGAATGCCACGGATCTCTCCTAATTCGTTGGCATCAAAAGAAATTTTTATCCCTTTCACTTGGCTAGTGACTCTGCCATCCTTGATAACAACATTGGCCATGAATTCGACTATCTCATTTTTGGCCAATCGCCCATCCAACTGAAGGATCATGTCCTTCCAGCCCTGCACCTCCAGCTTATCCAACAATAAGACCATGCCTACTTCTTCAAAATCTTTCAACAACCTCCCCTTCAGAATGGTGCGCTTCCCAAATTTTGTCGAATTATCCTTCTCTCCATCTGAATCAGCTACATCCTCATCACTCCAGTAATCTTCTTCAGCAGTTTGCACTTTCTTGAGTTTCACTGTAGACCTGCTTCTGTTGGCTACAATTGAGGGTTCAGCAGACACAGGTGCAGACTTCTTGGAGGAAGTCTTGGCTTTCTTTGGTTTTAGAGTCTGAATCTCAACCTCTGCCATTTGTTCACCTTGATGGACCAGGTCTATCTCATCAATCTCAACAGCCTCTACATGCTCAGCAACTTTCTCCTTTCCCTTTGCATCCCTCTTTCTCTTACTCTCTTCCAAGGCTTTCTATAGCTTCTCCTCACTCTGCCTTAGTGTGCTTCTTCTGGTTGTTCCTCTTGGAAGAGGAATTTCAGGATTAGCAGAGGGAGTGACTTTCCTCTTCTTATTTTCTCCAGTTGTTCCAGAATTTTGATCCTTGGAAGTTCTTTTCTTCTTTGGCTTATAATTTTCACCTAACTTTTTCAGAAGATCTGCTAAGGTTTCCTCAGCAGATGAACCAGGTTCATCTATAGAATTCCCTATATTTACCAACCCCTTAGCCTTTTCTCCTGATTCACTTTCCCTTGTCTTCTTTTCTCCCTCTCCTACTACTACTGTTTCAATACCACAGATAGCCAAACAAGTAGTTTCTTCCCTTGTTCCCCTCGCTTCATTCCGACCTCCCTCTCTCTATTTTTCTTTCTCAATTTTATTTTTACCACATCTTATTCTTATTTCCGAAAACTCCACATCTATCACAGACCCAACCAAAACAAACATGTTTTCTAAGTTCTTTGTTATTTCAGACACAATCTCAAAAGTGATCTTTGGTACAGATGATAACTGTTCAGAATCAGATGATCCTGATGCTTCCTCAGTAGCTGATTTAAACGAGTCACTTGACTTATCTTATTCTTGTGTCTGACTATCTTGAAGTTTGGCTTTCAATTTTCTGGCGAGAGAACCTGTAGCCACTGTTTTTCTGGAAAGCATTTTAACCCTTCTTTTTATGGGTTTTGGACTAGGGCTAGGTTGAGGAATAGTAGGACTGGGTTAAGACGGAGTACGACTTGGTGGTGGAGGCGTTGAAGAAGTCGAAGATGGAGTAGCAGGTGGTGGAGTACCAGGGTTGTCCGAAGGGTTAGACATTTTTGATTGAAGATGGAAGAAGAAAAGTTAAATTGAGAATGAAGGTAAAGGAAGATGGAAGGGTTTCGACGGTTGTAGAGTTGGTGAGTGATTTCAGAGGTGATGATGGGGATTTTAAAATAAAGGAGTAATTAATATATAACGACAGCTTTTTGGGTCAAATAGAGGTCTTATCACCTCTGCAACTAATCAGTTAGAGGTGACGGTTACAGCCTCCCTAGGTTCTAGGCGGTTTAATTTGATGGGAATCTTAGGGTAGACGGAAATGGTTCAAAATGGGATAAGGATATATTTTGAAAAGATCTTGATTAGGTAGAGTTCTTCTCATGATTAATCTGTATAGTGGAGAACACATACCTCGCCTTTCAAATGAACCAGCACTAATGAACCAAGTTCATCATGTAAGAATCCTCTTGATCAAGCCTCAATTTTCAACAATAGAGAAAACAGCATTAGTAACCAGTTAGTCATATCAACACATGGCAATAGAGTATGCTATTTACAGCATGAGACTGAGTAACAGTTAATCTGATTATTTACACAAATATCAGAATTTCTAGCCAAATTTTTTTTTCATGTACATTCTGAACTGGTTCAATTAGGTGATCTTAATCATCCCTAACTCTAACCTGTTCCTTTCAAAATGCTCTCTAGTTGGTGCTTTGTAAAGATGTCAGCAATCTGTTTATCAGTAGCACAAAATTCAATAGAGATCAATTCCTTCTCATAATTGTCCCTTAGAAATGATGTCTAACATCTATTTACTTTGTCCTTTTATGATGAACGAGATTCGTTGTCATACTTATACCGCTGGTGTTATCACAAAAGATAGGGATGCATCCAACATCGATTCCAAAATCTATCAGTTGTTATTTAATCCACAGTAGTTGAGCACAACATGAGGTTGCAGCCACATACTCAGCCTCAGCAGTAGATAGAGCCACGGAATTTTTCTTTTTAGTGGCCCAAGACACGAGACATGAGCCCAGAAAATGTGCCATACCTGAGGTGCTCTTTCTATCCACTAGAAAACCTGCATAGCCAGCATCAACATATCCCACAAGATTAAAGTTACTGCCTTTTGGATACCAAAGACATAGATCTGTGGTGCCTTTTAAGTATCTCAGAATTCTCTTTACTGCAGTTAGGTGGGATTCTTTTGGATTAGCCTGAAATATTGCACAAATTCCTACACTGAAAATAATGTCAGGTCTACTAGCAGTGAGATACAACAATGAACCAATCAATCCCTTATACAACTTTTGATCAACAGATGAACTAGATTCATCTATATCTAGTTTTGTGGTTGTTGCAATAGGAGTGTCAATTTCTTTGGAATCTTCCATTTTAAACCTTTTAAGAAACTCTTTCACATACTTTTGCTGATGGATCATAGTTCCATTTGAATTTTATTTAATTTGTAAGCCTAAAAAGAAATCAAGATCATCCACCATGCTCATTTCAAATTCATTCCCCATTAGTTTAGCAAATATTTACTTAGATTTTCAGTAGTTACTCCAAAGATTATGCCATCTACATATATTTGAATCACGACCCAAAATCTATTAAAGTCGTGATGGCACCGGACACCACCGCCAGGAAGCCAATCATTAATTAGTTGAAGTAATTTCATGTTTTAACATTTTTCGAAATTGTTACCTTTCTCTTACAAGTCATAAAAGCGAATAAAAATTTATCAAATAAATACGACAGGTAAACTATTCCATTTATTCAGTTAAATCCCAAACACATCCCAGAACCCGGTGACACAAGTACATGAGCAAATTCTAAGAATTTCACAAATATTACAAAGCTTGTCCGAAATACAAATTGGACAAGGAATTTAAAATGGAAATAAATACAATATGAGGGAGACTCTGTCAGTTGCGGATCGCCTCCAGATGATGTAGCGCGCCTAAGTCTCCAGACTATCCACGTCGCTATGAAAGTACCTGTGCAATGAAAACGCACAGCAAGTGTAGCATGAGTATGAAAACAACGTGTAATCAGTGAGTCACCCGCCTAACCTCAGAGAGGTAGTGACCAGAGGTCGAATTAGATACTTGCTAGAGATCAATTTAGTATATTCAAGGGAGACACTAAGCATGAATGTCATAGACAATTTATTAAAATCAGGAATAAATGATATCAACTCCTTCCACATTTAAAACTTTAAAAAATCTTCGTCATTTCAGTTGACAATTTAAATCATAATCCGGGATAAGAAACATCAGACTTATTTCACATTTTACACATAAATTCTCCTTCCTCATAACTGGCCATTAAAACTTCCTTAGGCTGATAAACATTTATAAATCACAGCAAATACGTAGTAAATATCATGGGAAAGTAATGTCGAGGGTCGACGACCTGAACCAACATAAACATAAACTGTGCACTGCCGAGGGTTGAACGTCATGAACCATAGATGCATCTATTTTCCCCGCTCGCGAATCAATCATGTGACGCGGTCAACATAATAATATTAAGGCTAACCTGCTCGCAAATCATACATGCGACTCAGGTGCTCATATGAATATACATAAATACAGGGTCATCCTGCTCGCGAATCATACATGCGACTCAGGCACCCAAAGTTACACATATTCACACCAATAAACCACATTTTTATCAGGAAAATTAGTTGTTCAATGAAGTGATAAAATTCTCCTTTTATTAAACATGAGTATAATATTTAAAACTTTTCTGTAGATTTACTTGCCGATTTCGACAGGGTTTCAAACTTGATAGGTTTATCTGAAACACAATTATCCAAGGAAGAATCAATTTTCCTTCTGGGTGATTAAGAAAAGTAAACTCTATCCTTCTCGGAGATTTAGATACTAATTGAAAGCATCACATGATAATTTATTGACAAGGTCACCAATACAACAAGTAAAGCATGCTAGTAGGTCCTAGACTACCCGGACATGGCATAATAGTAGCTACGCACTGACTCCCGTCACCTCGTGCGTATGTAGCCCCCGCAATTAATAGCATGTATTCATTTAGTTCACCTAGGGGGACAATTCGCCCTCACAAAGTTAGAAAGGAGACTCACCTCGCTCCGAAGTCCCATAACTGGCTTCCAAGCCCTTCCGATGACTCAAATCGATGCAAAACACCCCAAAACTATCCAAATAACGACAAACCGATGAAAATATACTCCAATATTCGTTAACAATTCAAATTATATAAACTCCCATCTCCGCATAAGGAATTGACCAAAACGCCCTTAGGCCCACGCGCCCGGAATCCGAAATTTCTCGAAGATATACCCTACCCATAGTCTTACTAACTCAAACATATAATTTACTCTAAATTCCATGCTCAAATTCGTGGTAGAATTCCAAAATACCATTTCTAGGTTTTCTTCAATATTTTTCAATTTTTTCCACAATTTTCATGTATAATTCCATGTAATAACCTTGTATTTAAGTTAGAAACATGAAGGAATTACTAACCTTGTGATCCTTGACGAAAACCCTCTCTTGAATTTCCTCCAAAATCGTCCACACCAAGTGAAAAATGAAGAAATGGCCCAAATCCCGTTTTTAAATCACTGCCCAGAAAAACCCTATATGTGATCGCATGAAATGCTTTGCAATCGCATAGGACAACTATGTTGCCCCAGATTTCCTCCTGGGTTTTCGCATGCCCTCTCCCGCGTTCGCACAGGCCAAGTCCCAGAAGCCCCTAAACACACCCTTGTGCGATTGCACAACAACCCCGGCGGTCGCATAGGGAAATTCCCTGCAACCTCAGNCACCAAGTGAAAAATGAAGAAATGGCCCAAATCCCGTTTTTAAAACACTGCCCAGAAAAACCCTATATGTGATCGCATGAAATGCTTTGCAATCGCATAGGAAACCTATGTTGCCCCAGATTTCCTCCTCGGTTTTCGCATGCCCTCTCCCGCGTTCGCACAGGACAAGTCCCAGAAGCCCCTAAACACACCCTTGTGCGATTGCACAACAACCCCGGCGGTCGCATAGGGAAATTCCCTGCAACCTCAGTTTTTCCTATTGTGCGATTGCACAACTACCACTGCGATCGCACAAGACAAAATTCCAGCCCCTCAAATTCCTTCTCCGTGACGCACACTATGGGCCGCGATCACATAACTTACCAGTGACACCAGCTGCAGCAGGTAAGGGGGAAATGGTCCGAAACCACCCCGAAACACATCTGAGGCCCCCAGGACCCCGTCCAATCACACGACTTAATCCCATAACATCCCACGAACTTGGTCGAGGATTAAACTCAAATCAAACAACGACAAAATCACGAATCGCACTAAAATTCAAACTTTATGAACTTTGAAATTTCAAACTTCCACATTCGATGCCGAAACATATCAAATCACATCCGATTGACCTTAAATTTTGCACACAGGTCATATTCGACATTACGGACCTGGTCCAACTTCCGGAATCGCATTCCGACCCCGATATCAAAATTTCCACTTCCGGTCGGATTTCTCAAAAACCTTCAAATTTCTATCTTTAGCCAAACGACTTCAAATAACCTACGGACATCTGAATTCACTTCTGATCGCCCTCCCGACTCCAAAATCACCATACAAAGCTATTCCTAGACTCGGAATCCAAACGGACATCAATATCACTGAAATGCGCTTCAACTCAAACTTAGGAAATTCTTTCAAAAATGCTGATTTCCACAATATACACCGAAATTCTCCCGATTTATCGAAAACCCGATCCAGACATACGCCCAATTCCAAAATCATCATACAACCTTCAAGAACCTTCAAATCCTGATTCGGAGGTCGTATACTCAAAATTTCAATCTTAGAATTTCTCCAACTTAAGGCGTCCGAAATGAGAATTTTCTTTCCAAATTAACTCTAAACTTCCCGAAATTCAATTCCGACCACACATACAAGTAATAATACCTGAAATGGATCTGCTCACGACTTCAAACCGTTGAACGAGGTGCTAGAGCTCAAAACGACCGATCGGGTCGTTACATTCTCCCCCACTCAAATAGATGTTCGTCCTCGAACGTGCTAAGAGCTGCTATGGAGTTATCTGAAATCACTGTTTAACACCCTGAGTACCTGCCCGTGCTACCACAACCCAGTTGAGTACATTAGCTTGATCAAATCTGAAGATTTCTTCTTTTATCCATATAATAAGCTCAGAATCCAGTTCCAACACTTGAAATTTCTCTTGCCAGGCCTAGTTCCAATATATAAACACTGTATCAACTACCACACGAGGTACTAGAACATGACTGCATACCTTTGCTGAATTAGCACCATGCACTGCAAAATTCATCATCTAACCACAATGACGTTCCCTGAACCTTAATAGCCAAAATTTCACGAATCTGATGCTACTGATGTACCTCATAACAAATATACATACATCCTGCTAACGATACTACCACAACGGAGGAGATGTGTAGAAATTCATACCCAACTGCAGAGTTAACAAATCGTTGAATATCTCATCTTCACACTGTTGCGGTGTGCAACCCAATCCAAATAATATACCCGTGGTGACGTGCCACCCGATCCACACATAAAATTTACATAAGAAGATACACGGAGCTGAATCGCTCACTATTACAAATTACTGAATATCGATTATAAGAACGCTAAGTGCATAATACCATCTTGGGGAGACCGATAAAGCCATATGCTTACAAAGCTCAAGCACAACTGAGATGCGATATATATATATATATATAATTTCTCAAGAGCTATCCTGCTCACATAACATCATCACTACGCGGAGATCTCAACACATAAGAAATTATCAAGTCGTTCCACAACTCACACGGCACAATCATATTATCACATGAATTTGACGAAGACGGACCAACATCCGATGTTCTAATACCTTTCCATGAAAAGCGCTCTACTGAAATGAACATGCCTGGCTCGTACGGAGCCCATAATCATATTTAAATCCATCCACAAACATCGAGTCTACCTTGCTCACACCAAACTAAGCTAATAGCTTTACCTGGGTCCATAGTAACCCACTTTCTCTCATAATACACGAGAAAAACCATCATAGCCGGGACAAACACCCCACAATCCACAACCAAATGAACTGAATGCCTTCCAGGCATAAATTCTGAAATAAGCAATATTGCACTTCTTTATACTCAGTCCAAATCTTCAATCCGTTAAGTGACTACATTTCACACTTATACGATCTTCTTATGGTTAAGCTCCCAGGACCTTCCACACCAGGTAACAAGTCTGCACACCCGCATCACCGACCACACTAATACTGCAAATCACCTCAAGAACCCATAACTAGGGTACAAAGCCTCCTTCCCCGAATATCGGTCTCAGGTGATACTGAAGATAACACCAACTTACTCTGAACTTTCAAATCACTCTTTTTCTTGCTCATCTGAGCTCATGACATCGTTGTTAACACCGAACCACAATCTCGATTCTTACTCCTAGTTACATACTGCTTACCATACCTAACATGCCAATATGAGATAGCGCAAGAATTCCATCATAACTTCTGAACCACCAATAGGGTGAACACTTCATCATACAGAAACCTTTTTACTTAACTCAATTCAAGAGTACCATCTTAACACACGAGTGAATTCCCACAATCACCCAACATGAAAATCCTTAAGTAGTAGTCTATACCACCATAACCTTTTCGGGATCCGCCTACACCTAACAGGCCATAGCACTCGAATGCTCCCACATGAAATCTATTACGATGGCCGACAAGCCCCGCACACACCGGCACAAACCACATGCATAACTTAATCACATCGAAGGAACTTAACACTACCGTAAATGTTCCATTCCAACCATGGCTAATCAATCTATCTTCTTGTAATCATCTTCAATTGCCTTAGGAATAATAGTAACTTCCTTCAACTCATAACGAACTCAACCCTCACTCATCTCGAGTGATCTTGATTTACGAGACCATGCTGCCTAAATCCCCCAACCCGTCTCATACCCTCCTGATAATTTCTACAAATCGGAGTTTATTTCTCTCACTCCTCCAATACTATCCTGCACGCTGAAACATATCATAGAACACCCCAAATATATTCCGTTTTTCTCATAAATTACTCTGTAAAATCTCGATTCTCGATCATAATGCTGCCTAAAACCCTTAAATGCCACATTCTTAACTTTTGAATTCACTAGGGCCGCTATTGAGATTCACCCACTCTGACTGGCCCCGAATACAATCAACTCCAAGGCTTTTCTAGCAAATGAACACCTTTTTCAATGAAGCACGTGACTGAGTTACTAACCTTACAACTCGCCTATGCCTTAAGCATAAATTCTGAATCTTTCAAAGCCTAACCCTGGTCCAACAAGGCCAACTTTTTCACACACTCATCAAATCCCACGTGCGATCACCATTTTACTCCTTTCCCCTTAGCTGAAATAACTTGCTAACACGCCGACGATCTATAACCCTATGACAACACAATCCTGCAACCCAACTGTAGGTGGTGGGACTCCCCCACTTATCCCGAAGTTACTCCTGGCACCACTCTAGACCCTGCTAAGATCCTTTCTCCTTTGTTAACATGAATCTTGCTCAACCGATCCGTCCAATTCTTCCAAATTCTCTTGCTAGCACTCCCTAATTAGTCAAATTCTCTAGCATCATTCACACATCCTGCCTCCTACCGAACAACCATTAGAATCTCTCACAGAGACTTGCCAACCACACGACCGCTAACCTACTCATAGGAGGTAACCCACCTATGGCAATCACCAACTGACACCTTCCAACAACGCCGAACTGCACACCCTCTACAACATTAATATCCCATTCTTAGCTTGTTCTCATTCACCAACCTTACCAGTCTGTGCGTTCCTCATGGACATCTACTAACTGCGCTACAATACCTTCTAATTCACCACTATGCTGTCGCTCCCCCACTTTGTGACTGCTCGATTTTTGCTTCTTACACCTGGCCTCCTAGAGATGGAACCACCGTCGAGCCTCAATTCAATATCATTCCCTACCAACCGCATTCTTCAATACCTCTTCATCCTACACTGGCCCCATGCACCCAAAGAAACCATGGCACTGACGAACTTAACACATTCCATTCGATCAAGGATGACGATAACACATCACAGGTGAATACTCCACCTTACTTGAAAACACCAAGTCTCACTACTTTATCAACCCCAACCGGACCATTCATAATCCAAATGCCCTTCCTCTACCAGAACTAAAATACCGAAATCTCAAAATCACACTCTGAGAAGACCTCCCTTCATACCATTCATCAGGACCCAACATATGGGCAAGCGTTCTATAATCATATCAACTTCGCGCGATAACCAATCGCAAGCATAATCACTACCTCAACATAGCCTTAACGCTCTGAGAAACACAACTACTGAGCTGAAACAACATATTATCCTTCTACAGGGCCATAACAACAGCCCCCGACCAATTACACATGGGAAATATCTCGCACCATATTCGTAGCACCATTTCAATTCCTCAAATTCCTGATTCATAACAAGCGCTTCGCGGCGCGTAAGATTGAGTAGGAATAAACATAGGCTTAAGCCTTAAAGGAATCAAATCGCACGATGAGGAATCAATAACAAAAGTACTCCTAATAGCCATGTAGCCTCTCGAAGATAAGTACAGATGTCTCTATATCGATCCGCAAGACTCTAGACTTGCTCTTGACTCGTGAGACCTAAGGGAACCAAGTGCTCTGATACCATATTGTCACGACCCAAAATCTATTAAGGTCGTGATGGCGTCAGACACCACCGTCAGGCAAGCCAATCATTAATTACTTGAAATAATTTCCTGTTTTAACATTTTTCAAAATTGTTACCTTTCACTAACAAGTCATAAAAGCGAATAAAAATTTATCAAATAAATACGACAGATAAACTATTCCATTTATTCAGTTAAATCCCAAACACATCCCAGAAGTCAGTGACACAAGTACATGAGTAAATTCTAAGAATTTCAAAAATATTACAAATCTTGTCTGTAATACAAATTGGACAAGGAATTTAAAATGGAAATAAATACAATATGAGGGAGACTCTGTCAGTTGCGGATCGCCTCCAGATGATGTAGCGTGCCTAAGTCTTTAGACTAGCCACGTCACTATGAAAGTACCTGTGCAATGAAAACGCACAGCAAGTGTAGCATGAGTATGAAAACAACGTGTACTCAGTGAGTCGCCCGCCTAACCTCAGAGAGGTAGTGACCAGAGGTCGAATTAGACACTTGCTAGAGATCAATTTAGTATATTCAAGGGAGACACTAAGCATGAATGTCATAGACAATTTATTAAAATCAGGAATAAATGATATCAACTCCTTCCACATTTAACACTTTAAAAAATCTTCGTCATTTCAGTTGACAATTTAAATCATAATCTAGGATAAGAAACATCAGACTTATTTCACGGTTTACACATAAGCTCTCCTTCCTCATAACTGGACATTAAAACTCCCTTAGGCCGATAAACATGTATAAATCACAGCAAATACACAGTAAATATCATGCGCAAGCAATGCCGAGGGTCGAAGGCTCGAACGAACATAAACATAAACTGTGCACTGTCGAGGGTCGAACGACCTGAACCTTAGATGCATCTATTTTTCCCGCTCGTGAATCAATCATGCGACGTGGTCAACATAATAATAATAAGGCTAACCTGCTCGCGAATCATACATGCGACTCAGGTGCTCATATGAATATACATAAATACAAGGTCGTCCTGCTCGCGAATCATACATGCGACTCAGGTGCTCATATGAATATACATAAATACAAGGTCGTCCTGCTCGCGAATCATACATGCGACTCAGGCACCCAAAGTTACACACATTCACACCAATAAACCACATTTTTATCAGGAAAATTAGTTGTTCAATGAAGTGATAAAATTCTCCTTTTATTAAACATGAGTATAATATTTAAAAAAAAAATTGGAGATTTACTTCCCGATTTTGACAGGGTTCCTAACTCGATATGTTTATCCGAAACACAATTATCCAAGGAAGAATCAATTCTCCTTCTAGGTGATTAAGAAAAGTAAAATCTATCCTTCTCGGAGATTTAGATACTAATAGAAAGAATCACATGATAATTTATTGACAAGGTCACCACTACAACAAGTAAAGCATGCTAGTAGGTTCTAGACTACCCGGACATGGCATAATAGTAGCTACACACTGACTCCCGTCACCTCGTGCGTATGTAGCCCCCGCAATTAATAGCATGTATTCATTTAGTTCACCTAGGGGGACAATTCGCCCTCACAAAGTTAGAAAGGAGACTCACCTCGCTTCGAAGTCCCATAACTGGCTTCCAAGCCCTTCCGATGACTCAAATCGATGCAAAACACCCCAAAACTATCCAAATAACGACAAACCAATGAAAATATACTCCAATATTTGTTAACAATTCAAATTATATAAACTCCCATCTCCTCTTAAGGAATTGACCAAAATTCCCTTAGGCCCACGCGCCCGGAATCCGAAATTTCTCGAAGATATACCCTACCCATAGTCTTAC